>JAJIBD010005545.1:0-25000 GCA_021461705.1 Cryptotis parvus | reverse complement strand
TTTTATTGGAGCAACAATAAATAAAATAAATCAATATAATTAATTTCAATAATTATTATTTAATAAAATAAATCTGTTATATGTCTGCCATAGTGACTGGCTGGGGGTTGGAAGGGAAGGGGGGACACTGGTGGTAGGATTGGTATTGGGATGTTGTATCACTATCACTATCACTATCCTCCCGTTGATCATCTATTTGCTAGAGCGGGCACCAGTAA
Source organism: Cryptotis parvus (assembly GCA_021461705.1). Lineage (NCBI taxonomy): Eukaryota > Metazoa > Chordata > Mammalia > Eulipotyphla > Soricidae > Cryptotis > Cryptotis parvus. The sequence continues at coordinate 24,782 of JAJIBD010005545.1, read as the reverse complement.
TATCTCCATATGTCCTGTCTCATGCTAGTAGAGTCCAAGGGCATCTATTCGCTCCAGGAACATAAAGAGCCTCAAACCCGGCTAGCCTGGCTAGCTCAATCGGTAGAGCATGGGATGTTGTATACCTAAAACAACTCTGTTGTGAGCAACTTTGTAGAGCAGTTTGGTACTTTTTGGGGTTTTTTTTGTAGAGCAGTTTTTTCCCTTTTATTTGAGCACCATGATTTACAAAGTACAAAGGTTTTCACAGTACAGTTGTTATAAGCATTCATCATTCAACACCAATCCCATCACCAGTGTGCCCGGGTTCAATTCCTGGCATCCCATATGGTCCCCTGAGCACCGTCAGGAGTAATTCCTGAGTGCAGAGCTAGAAGTAACCCCTCGCATCACCGGGTGTGACCCAAAAAAAAAAAAAAAAAAAGTATACTTGTTTTCTTCTAGAAATTTTATTTTCATTTTCCTTGTGTTTGGGGGTCGCAATGATTCCTTATGGTAGAATGGTTACTTATATGCCAGTAATCAAAAAAAAATCCACATACCACTAACGTAATATTTTAAAAATTAGTATACATATGTGCTGCTAATCAAATTGATTAAAATTATGACTTACCTTCATTTAAGAGCTTATCTCCAAATTAAAACTAGCCACAACAAAAGCTCAGTATAAAACTTCAATTTGGTGTACTAATGCTTTTTATTTTAATGATGTCTTTAGGAGACATTTTGGATGATGAGAAAATTATTGACATGTTAAAAAGCTCTAAAATGACTTCAAATGAAATTTCAAAGAACATTGAAACAGCAGAAAGCAAAGAACGTGAAATTCAAGATTCACGAGAATGTTATCTTCCCCTTGCTACCCGAGGCTCCCTACTCTACTTTCAAGTGATTAATCTTTCCCAGATCAACAATATGTACCAGTTCTCTTTGGACTGGTTTCGTCAAGTTTTTTGATTCTTCAATCATCAACAAAGAGCAAGAGGATTACTATATAAGAAGGAAAATAACGTGGACAAGACTAAGCTCAAATGCAGGGAAATCTTCTTATGTAGAAAATAAGGAGACTCTCTTAAAAGAGGTATCTTAAAACTTCAATGGATCTATTGACAAGAAATGTTCTTAAGGTGAGACATTCTTCTTTATTTACTAAAGAACCAGATTGATGACACTCATGGTTGTGTCTTAGACATACAATGCTCCAGCACCAATCCCACCACCAGTGCCAGCTTCCCTCCACCAGGGTCGGCAGGCTCCCCGCTCACCCATCCAATGACAGTCTTCCACCTTGACAGGGACGTTCTTAAGTTTGGCTCTTGAAGTTCGGATCCCTTGTTCTCACTATTGTTGACGCTGTGTTTGGGATATTTAGTTATACCACTACTTTACACCACCTTTGTGCTCGGATACCCTTCAGCCTCTGCTGCCTGTTGTTTTCCCTCTATCTCTTCTCCCCCACCCCAAAATTTATTTCCTTCTCTGCCCTTCTCCTCCCTATACTCTGATGCCAAGTGATTTAAGCATACCCTTTGAACTATCCGTGTTGTAGAAAATTGCATGATTCTATCATTCCTTACAGCTGTGTAGTAGTCCATTGTGTATGTATACCACATCTTCACAATCCATTTACCTATCATTAGCTAGATTGATTCCATATCTTAGTTATTGTACTATGAAATGCAATGAACATTGGTGTGTATGTCTTTTTGAATGAGTATTTTTGTGTCCTGGTGGTAGATATCAGTAGTAAAAATGCTGGGTTAAGGTGAGACCTCTTTGATGAAAATTTTTCAGTTATTCAATCTACCTGGTTGATCTAAGAGTTCTCTTTTCCTTCTAGATGGTCTCTTTAGCACTATTTAATCAACATAAACTTTGCTTCTCTTTTCAACTTTGCACTACAATCATGCAAAAATAATACTAATGGAAATATAGCGCAGGATGATATTGGATCCCTTACAGATGAAGAATGGACCATCTTCCTTTATTCTGGCACATTGATAAATAGTAGAGATGCAGTTCTCCAGTATGAACTTGATAGTAAGTAAGATCATTGCTTCAAAGCTAGTAGAAAGAAAAAACTAGGATCCAGGGAAATAGTATAGGAAATAAATCTTGTCTTATTTATGTGACACATTCCAATGCCCAAGCACCACAAGGAGTGATCGCTGAGCACAGAGCTAGGAGTAGTCCCTGAACACTGCTAGATGTGACCCAAACACCAAAAGAGGGGGAAAGTGCCTCTGAAAACTTAAAAAATTCATTACGATGCACTAAGTTTCTCACACATTTCTATATTAATATAAATTTATGGGTTTAGTTTAATTATAGTAAAAGGAACTTGATCACTTGATCACTTGACATCCCATTATTCATCGATTTGCTTGACCAAATGCTAACATCCAAGCTTGCAAAGCAGTGCAGAGAAGCGATAAAGGAAGACCTCAAAGAGAGAAGAGCAGAAATACTGGAAGATGCAGCAGAAGCCAGGAAAAGCATTCGCAATGCCCGCCTGTCCTTCGCCAACTGTAAGACAAGATGACTGCCCTCCGACGTCCTGATGGATCTATCACATCTTCCAGAAAGGCAGTGGAGATTATCCATGACTTCTACTCAGATCTCTTTGATAGCCATGTCCACGTGCCCACATACCAAATTCCACGGGATGGATATGTTCTTCCCAAAGTTATCCCTTCTGAAATCCAACATGCCATTTCGCGGTAAAGAAGGGAACAGCACCTGGCCCAGACAAAGTCAGACCTGAACACCTGAAGAATTTGCCTTCAGTACTCATCAATACACTGGCTTGACTCTTCACACACTACCTGTCTGAATGCAAGGTGCCCTCCCATTGGAAAACCAGCAGGACAGTTCTACTGTTCAAGAAGGGAGACATCCACGACATTGGCACTATCGCCCCATCTGCCTGTTGTCTGTCATCTACAAAAGGAACCTGAGATCAAGTATAATGCCTAACTCATCATTATAGCCCCTAAGTGCAAGCAATATAATCTACCACAGTTATGTTTAATAAATTGTTACATTGGTAACAATGATAGTTATTGTAATCTTAATCTACAAAGCAGAATACCTTAGTCAAAAGAGGTCTGTACACTCACACGCATACATATATAAGCACTAATTAAATACCCAACTCTACCTACCCCAACAGTCGTCCTCACTTCATTATGAAAAGTCATTGGATTTGAAGCCCAGAAATCAGACTAACTCACTTAAATATTAAAGATTTTCAGACTTCCCTGAGCTGTACATTTTTCAGTATTTATTTTTAATTGTGGTAAGGTTTCCGTAGGATGGAATTTACCATTTTAACCACTTTTTAATTTTTCAGCACCATAATTTTTAATTAATGATAGGGCTTCTTGCATACACTATTCCAACACCACATCCTCCATCAGAGTGCCCACCACCACGGTAACTCAGTTCTGTAAATTATGTTGCCTCCAGCCATTTTAAATCACTTTTTAGTGTGACATCAGAGATGTAAAGTACATCCACACTGGGGCCGTGGATGTCTTTTAAGCACCAGAAAAAATACAGTAGTGGATAGATTTCCAGGGCAGAAGAAAAGCAGGGATTTGGAGTTGCAAGACTTTGGAGGCTATCCTCTAAGACCAGAGTCAGAATAAAGTCATGAAAGAGTTGCTATACACAATGTGTAAAATAAGAGGGAGAGAGATGCAGAGACAGAGAGAGAGACAGAGAAAGAGAGGGAAACTGGGATACCTGCTATTAAGGCAGCATGGGGGTGGGCAGGAGGGGGTGGGGTACATTGGTGGTAGAAATGGGGCACTGGTGGAGGGATGGGTGCTGGTATACTGTATTACCAAGAACCAATTATGAACACCTTTGTAATTGTTTCACTCTGGTATAATAAAAAATAAAAAAAGAAAAAAAAGAAAGAGTTGCTATAGAAGATACCAGATATTTGGAATATTGTGTCTTTTGTGTGACCCAAAAAGAAAAAAAAATTCCTTTGCTTGCCAAAAAAAAATCATAATAATAATAATAATAGTTTTTAAAAAGAAAATCAAAAATATTAGGAGAATTCTGGGGTAGTTCAGAAAAAAAATAAGAACATGCAAACAGCCAGGCACCAATAGGAGAACTAGTTTCTGCTATGAAAGTAACTCCATACATACTCTGTGCCCCTCACTTCTGGACTCAGTGCTAGGAAAATAAAACCTGAGTGCAAAGAGGGTAAAAGCCTTGATAAAGAGTTTGTTCCTGAACCTATTGCTTAGAATTATTCAAATAGCCCTAGTGCACTTTAAGAAACAACAATGAAAAAATAATTACGGCTTCCTTTGTTTTTTAGCTAAATAAGAATGAGTGCTTATTATAAAAATTGTCCAAACTTACAGTTGATCAAAAGGTTAAAAGAACAATATGGAAGGGGTAAACAATACCAAAATAATAGTGGCTATCTTTGGGTAATATCATATTCTATAGAATACTATATGACTATATATTCTATAGAATACTATATGACTATATAGTATTTTATATTTCTGTGACCCAAAGAAAATAGTGGTTACTATTACTAGAATACTAGAAAGATATACTATAAAGATAATAGTGACTACTATTAGTAAAATACTATATTTCTGGGATCCAAAGATTTCATATATATTCACGTGTTCACATATTTCCCATTTTGTCACTGAATATAGTTATAATGAATGTTTAATGTTACTCAGTTCAACAATAATTCAAATCAAGTTTGTATTGATTTTCATTTAAGAAAGAAATGTCCTTTCTTATTTTGTCCCTAATTTTGGATTGCACCCAAGATATTTTACTTATTCTATATTCATTATGAATCTTTAGATTCTATATTCTTCTGTGGGAAAAGGTTGAAATTATTTATTTGTTTTCAGATTTTAATTCAGTTATTCTTACACTGAAAAAAAAGTCTGACTCATGAGTAACCGCTCAAATTTCTGCTGTTATTTTGTAGATCATAAGCATGCCGTGACTTTAACCTGTGCGTATATAGTTTAGTGGTTAATAATATATTTAGGCACATTTTATGCATAAGATTTATTATACCCTTCCCACCACCCTTGCTTCCTAACTCTCTAGTTGCTGAAATATGATCTTACTTTTTCCATTGTTTTAGTTGTCTCAAATTCTTTTCAAGTTTGTAAAGGCTAAGATTTCAAGTTTTCATTTAGGAATTCCACCAATCTATGTGCTGATTGTGTCTTGCCATCAACTAGAAACTAAAATGTAAACCAAAATATGGCTGTGCTGGCAGAGGTGCGGTAAATTGACATAATGTAGCAAAAATATAAGCACTGGCACTGTTATAAACCATGTTTCCTCAGAAATAATAAGCTAAAGCAAATATACTGAGTTTCTGCACCTTCCAATGCCTTTAGATCGTTGGAGTTTCTGTTTTTGTTTTTTCTTTATATTTAATCAAATATAATGTCATATAAACATTTCTCCACATAATCAACACTCTATTTTTTTTTACTTCTGAAGGTTTATTGATAAAAAAAATTAATTAAAAATCAACAATTAATTTAGCTAAAATTAATTTAATTTAACTAAAATTAATTAAAAATCAACTATATCATAAGTTTGAGATATTTTCTATGGCATATTGCCCTTGTTTCATTTCACTATCACGATCTTCCCGTTCATCATCTATTTTCTAGAGCAGGCACCAGTAATATCTCCATATGTCCTGTCTCATGCTAGTGGAACCCAAAGGTATCCGCTTGCTACAGGAACATAAAGAGCCTCAAACCATTATATTAGGTCATGGGAAGGACCTAATATAAAATGTTACTGGAATTTGACATATCAAATACGACACTAGCAGCTTGCCAGCCTTGCCATGAGGGTGGCATACTCTTGTAGTTACCTCTAAATAAAGCATTTATTGATGAACCACGCAGCCGCTAGCGGCCGCACGCCATGTTCTGAGTGTCTGGTCTGCTGGGTGGAGTTGTGAAGAGAGGGAAGTCCGGATGTGGAAAATGGCGGCCCCCATGGAGTCGGGGTGGGGGGGGTGATCTGGCTTGTTGTGAGGGCTCTGCTGGGGTGGCAGGCCAGGGATAGAACCCGCCATGCCTCCCGGGCGCCTCATGAACGGCTGGGCACAGGGAGAGCAAGTAGCAGCTCTGCCCCATGTCTGAGAGTCTCTGGTTCAGCTACCTGGGCCGTATTGAAAAAAAAAACTGCTGCAGATTGGGTGTCAATGATCCGGGCTGTGATAGACTGGTCTGCTGGGTGGAGGTGTGACAAGAAAGAAGTCTGGATGTGGAAAACGGCGGCCCCCTGGAGTCAGGGGTGGGGTGTCTAGCTTGTTGTGAGGCTCTGCTGGGGTGGCAGTCCAGGGTTAGAACCCGCCATGCCTCCCAAGTGCCTCATGAGCGGCTGGGCACAGGAAGAGCAAGTAGCAGCTCTGCCCCATGTCTGAGAGTCTCTGGTTCAGCATACCTGGGCCAGATTGAAAAAAAATTTCAATTTTCATTTTTTTTTGTTTCATTTCTTGAACAAAAAAATAAAAAGCTGGTGTGGCTTTGCCGGGCAGGCGCCAGGGGGTCGTGGTAGAGCCCCAGATCTCAGCAGAAGGTGGAACTACAACCCCCAGAAGTCCGAGCGGAACCAGAAGTAAACGCTCATTTTGAACTCTCACACCGGCCTGACTCCACCCACAGGTAACCTCCCTGGGGTGTGCGGCCGTTTATTAATAGAAAAACTAGGAAATTCAACACCAAGGGAAGGTAATACCCTCAAGAAAAAAGAAACAGTACACCAGAGGAATCTATCCCTGAACACCACAACACCATGGGGGAAACAACACAGATCCCCAGCTCGAAGAACAGATGAAGGAATTGACCCCTGAAGACTCAAAAAAGAATACAGATGTGCATGATCTCTCTGACAATGAAATTAGAGAAGAAATTGGTAGGATGTTTAAGGAGCTCAACGAAAAAAATTGAGCAGATGTCCAATAAAATACAGGAGAACATAAACGAAGCAGTTGAAAGGGCAGTCAATAAACTACGGGAGGAAATGAGAGCAGAAATGAGAACCATGCAAATAGAAATATCATCGCTTAAAAACTCAGTAGACGAAATGAAAAACACAACTGGGGCTCTCAACAGTAGGATGACAGCAGCGGAAGAGAGAATCAGTGAGACTGAAGATGAACTGCAGAAAGCACTCAGAGATCTACATAAGATGGAAAAAGACCGGAAAATGGATCAGCAATGAAACAGAGAACAATGGGATGAAGCCAGGCGGAACAACATAAGAATCATCGGAGTCCCAGAGGGACAGGAAAGTAACCCCAAAGAAATTAAAACAGTTAAAAACATCCTGGCTGAAAAGTTCCCCGAGTTAAAGGACGAAGGCATCCAGAGTCAAGAAGCCCGATGCGTACCAGCAAGAAGAGACCCCAATAGAAAGACCCCAAGACACATCCTTGTAAAGTAATGGATGCCATAGACAGAGACATAATTCTTCAGGCAGCAAGATCAAAGAAGGAAATTGTATACAAAGAAGCATCCATTCGACTTTCAGCAGACTTCTCAGAAGACACCCTTCAAGCCCGAAGGCAGTGGTGGGATATAGTAAAAAAACTTAATGAAATGAATGCCTCAGCAAGAATTCTTTATCCGGCTAAACTCTCACTCAGATTTGAAGGACAGATATACAACTTCTTGGATAAACAACAGCTTAGGAACTTTGTAAAACCAAAAACAACCTTAAAAGAAGGACTGAAAGATCTACTATAAGACGAGACATAACCCAAAAAGAACAACCAACCTATTCAGAAAGATGGCACAAAATCCCATGACAATAATCTCTCTCAATGTCAATGGTCTAAATGCACCAGTTAAGAGACACAGAGTGGCACAATGGATCACAAAATTGAATCTGACATTCTGCTGCCTTCAAGAAACACACCTGAACAATCAGAGCAAAGACAGGCTCAAAATAAAAGGCTGGAAAACAATCCTTCATTCAAACAACCCATCCAAAAAGGCTGGGGTAGCCATACTGGTATCTGACAACATAGACTTCAGGCTGAAGAAGGTCAGAAGGAACAGTGAAGGTCACTTCTTAATAGTCAAGGGATGCATATATCAGGAAGAAATCACGCTATTAAACATATATGCACCCAACAAGGGGGCAGCAAAATACCTAAAACAACTACTAATAGACTTCAAAGAAGACATTGACAGCAACACAATTGTAGTTGGAGACTTCAACACTGCTCTTTCAACCCTGGATAGATCAACAAGATTGAAACTTACCAAGGAAATACTGGCCCTTAAAGAGGAGATGGAAGAAAGAGGGCTGGTAGACATATACAGGGCATTTCATCCCCAAAAAGCTGAATACACTTTCTTCTCCAGTGCACATGGAACATACTCCAAAATAGGTCACATGCTGAGCCATAAATCATACCTCCATAAAATCAAGAAGATAGAAATTGTGCCAACTATTTTTGAAGACCATGAGGCACTGAAAATAGAAGTTAATTGTACACAAAAAACGGAGACCAATACCAAGTACCTGGAAACTAAACAGCTCACTGCTCAACAACCAGCAAGTCATAAAAGAAATCAAAGAGGAAATCCAAAGATTCCTGGAAACAAATGAGACTGAAGACACGAATTACCAGAACTTGTGGGATACAGCGGAAGCAGTGTTAAGAGGCAAGTTCATAGCTCTTCAAGCATTCATCAGAAAAGAAGAAAAGGCCATCATAAACAGTCTGACTTCACAACTTAAGATCTTAGAGAGTGATCAACAAAAGGAACCCAACCCAAGCAGAAAGAAAGAAATAATAAAACTGAGAGCAGAAATCAATGAGATGGAATGTCAAAAAACAATCCAGAAGATCAACGAAACCAAAAGCTGGTTCTTTGAAAAAATAAACAAGATTGACAAACCACTTGCAAGACTTGTAAGAAAAGGAAAAGAGAGAACCCAAATAAATAGAATCAGAAATGAAAACGGGAACATCACAACAGAAACCACAGAAATTCAAAAGATCATCAGAGATTACTATGAGAGCCTGTATGCCACAAAACAAGAGAACCTAGAACAAATGGACAAATTCCTGAATTCCTATAGCTTCCCAAGTCTGCAACAAGAAGATTTGGAATACCTCAACAAACCTATCTCCATCGAGGAAATAGAATCAGTAATCAAAAATCTCCCCAAACACAAAAGCCCAGGTCCAGATGGATTCACCAGTGAATTCTACAAAACCTTTAAAGAGACCTACTCCCAATTCTTTTTAAGCTCTTCCGGCAAATTGAAGAAACAGAAACACTCCCAAATAGCTTTTACGAGGCACATATCACCCTGATACCCAAAGCAGACAAAGATGCCACAAAAAAGGAAAACTACAGACCAATCTCCCTGATGAATACAGATGCTAAGATCTTCAACAAAATACTAGCAAATAGAATCCAAAGAGTCATCAAAAAGATTATACACCATGACCAAGTGGGATTCATCCCGGGAATGCAAGGATGGTTCAACATCCGCAAGTCAATCAACATAATACATCATATCAACAAAAGAAAAATAAAAACCATATGATCATATCAATAGATGCAGAGAAGGCATTTGACAAGATTCAACACCCGTTCATGATGAAAGCTCTCTGTAAAATGGGGATTGAAGGAACCTTCCTCAAGATAATCCAGGCCATCTACTACAAGCCCACAGCGAGCATCATTCTCAATGGGGAAAAACTGAAAGCCTTCCCCTTAAGATCAGGGACAAGACAAGGCTGCCCACTCTCACCACTTCTATTCAATATAGTACTGGAAGTACTTGCCATAGCAATCAGGGAAGAAAAAGACATTAAGGGCATCCAGATAGGAAGGGAAGAAGCCAAGTTATCACTATTTGCAGATGACATGATATTATACCTGGAAAACCCGAAACTCTCTACCAAGAGTCTCCTAGAAATAATACATTCCTATAGCAGAGTAGCAGGGTACAAAATCAATACCCAAAAGTCAATGGCCTTCCTATATGCAAACAGCGAAAGAGAAGAAAGGGACATTAAAGAAACTGTCCCATTCACAATTGCGCTGCAGAAAATCAAATACCTAGGAATCAGTTTGACAAAGAATGTAAAGGATCTCTACAAAGAAAACTACAAAACGTTACTTCAGGAAATAAAAGAAGACCTGAGGAAATGGAGACATATTCCCTGCTCATGGATCGGAAGGATTAACATTATCAAGATGGTAATACTCCCTAGAGCTTTATACACATTCAATGTGGTCCCTATAACGATACCCATGATGTTCTTCAAAGAAATTGAACAAACACTCCTGAAATTTGTATGGAATAATAAACCCCACAAATAGCTAAAGCAATCCTTGGGAAAAAGAAGATGGGAGGTATCACTTTCCCCAACCTCAAGCTCTACTACAGAGCAGTTGTAATTAAGACAGTGTGGTATTGGTATAGAGACAGACCTGTGACCTATGGAATAGAACTGAATATCCTGAAACACTTTCTCAAATATACAACCACTTAATCTTCGATAAAGGAGCAAAAAATATTAAGTGGAGCAAAGAAAGCCTCTTCAACAAATGGTGCTGGGAAAACTGGGCAGCTACATGTAAAAAAATGAACTTAAACCTCCTTCTAACGCCATGCACAAAAGTCAGATCAAAATGGATTCTAGATCTCAACATCAGACATGAATCTATAAGGTACATCAAAGAAAACATAGGAGAAACGCCTACGACATCGAAACGAAAAGTATCTTTAAAGACAACACACCACTGACTAAGCAAATGGAAGCAAAGATAAACAAATGGGATTATATAAAACTAAAAAGCTTCTGCACCTCAAAAGAAAAGGTGACCAAGATACAAAGACAATCCACAGAGTGGGAAAGGATATTCACCCAATACCCATCTGACAAGGGGTTAATATCCAGGATATATCAGGCACTGGTAGCACTCCACAAGAAAAAAACAGCCAACCCCATCAAAAAATGGGGGAGAAGAAATGAACAGAAGCTTCCAAAAAGAAGAAATTCGGAATGGCCAAAAGGCATATGAAAAAGTGTTCTTCATCTTTAATCATCAGGGAGATGCAAATCAAAACAACAATGAGGTACCATCTCACACCACAGAGACTGGCACACATCCAAAACAGCAAGAACAACTGGTGCTGGCATGGATGTGGGAAAAAAGGGACTCTGATCCACTGTTGGTGGGAGTGCCGACTGGTCCAGCCCTTTTGGAAAACAATATGGGCATTCCTCCGAAAACTAGATATTGAGCTCCCATTTGATCCAGCAATAGCACTCCTGGGAATATACCCGAGAGACCGAAAAACACATAGCAGAAACACTATCTGTACTTCTTTATTCATCTCTGCGCTATTCACTATAGCTAGGATCTGGAAACAACCTAAATGCCCGAGAACAGAGGACTGGCTAAAGAAACTGTGGTTCATCTACACTATGGAATACTATGCGGCTGTCAGAAAAGATGAAATTATGAAATTTACCTGCAAATGGATGGACATGGAGACTATCATGCTGAGTGAAATTAGTCAGAAGGAAAAGGACAGATATAGAATGACTGCATTCATTAATACGACATAAATAGATACCAGTGTTTTACTAAATGTGGGAAATGGTAATGGCAGATTAAAACTCACCATTGAATATACACAAAGAGACTTAAGTGATAAACTCTAAATATCTGCAGGGCTAGCCACAATGTGTAAAATAAGAGGGAGAGAGATGCAGAGACATAGAGAGAGAGAGAGAGAGAGAGAGAGAGAGGAAACTGGGTTACCTGCTATTAAGGCAGCATGGGGGTGGGCGGAGGGGGTGGGGTATATTGGTGGTGGAAATGGGGCACTGGTGGAGGGATGGGTGCTGGTATACTGTATTACGAAGAACCAATTATGAACACCTTTGTAATTGTATGTTTCACGGTGGTATAATAAAAAATTTAAAAAATAAATAAATAAAAAGCTTGTGGCGAAGATTCACTTTTGTTTAAGTGAATTTAAACTATGAAGGAATGCTTGGAAAGTCATTCATTTGTTCTTAAAATGTTACTTTATTGTTGTGATTTTTAAGAGTTTTTAGGCCACATCTGGCTGTGCACAGGATTTACTCATGACTCTGAGCAGCTCTTATTTAAATACAAATTCATACAAGGACTATGAGAATGTATATCTCCCATATCACCTCTTGCTCCATTCTTCCATGGGTTATTTAGAACCTACCAACACATAGGTAGGTATGTGTTGGTATATAAATATTCCAAACATAAATATTCCAAACTAGTTCACTTTCAGAATTTTTTTCTGAATTTTTAAAATATGTACTTTAAGGTAGACAAAAGCCACAACTGCTAATACAATTCTAGAGTTGAGATTGATTAGTGAACAAAGCTCCAATATTTAAAATCAATAAATATTTTTAAAATAATTTTTAATGTGAAAATTTTCATATCTCATCACAGAGTTGTTAAGTCCTTAACTAAGTATTTACTAAGGGGTCTGGAGTGATGGTATGTGGGTAGAACGTTTACATTACACAGGGCTGATGTGGGTTCGATCCCTGGCATCCCATATGATCTCCAAAGTACTGCTAGGAGTAATTCCTGAGTGCAGAGCCAGGAGCACCAATGGTGTGGCCCCAAAAAAGTGTATTTTAATTTTTTCTAAGAATTTACTAAACTGTTTGCTGCAAGTTGGACTTTCTGCGTTGTTGTTGTTGTTGTTGTTGTTGTTGTTGTTGTTGTTGTTGTTGTTGTTGTTGATTGGATCACTGTGAGATAGACCATTGCAAAGCTGTTCATGATTGGGGTTCAGTCATAAAATGTTCCAACACCCATCCCTTCACCAGTGCACATTTCCCACCACCAGTGTTCCCAGTTTCCCTCCCCTAACCCTCTCTACCTACACCCACACCTAGCCTATAGCAGACACTTTTCTTTTTTTCTCTCTCTCTCCTTTTGTACATTACAGTTTGAAATACAGGTACTAAGAGGACACTGTGTTTGTTTATGAATTCTGTACTTTTATCAGGAAGGTACAGCTGGAGTAACAGTTTTAACTGGGTGGCAGCTCTGAGGTGTGGATGTGACTGCCAGTTTCCAGAAGTACAGGGAGGTTGGCAGAGGTAGCCCATCCTAACTCTAAGAGAAGCTCAGTCACAAAACCCACTTACCCAAATTTTCAGCACATTAATTTCTCCACAAGGTCTGTTTTGAGACTTGTGAAATCCAGCCTCGGAAGTGGAAGCTATTTTGAATTGTGGGTGCAAGCGGATGCAGGGGGCTCTGCTTGGGTGGGCACTGTGCTACCCTGACCCCCTGTGATGTGGCCCAGATTATTGAGTCATGCTTAGGTTTAAGAAGATTTAGTTTTTTTAAATCTCTTTTGAGATTCATTTATGAGTCTCTGGAATAAGGCCAGTTAGAGAACTTAAATGGCAGAGCTGGAGGTGGTTTGTGGGCATGACTCCTGCATACTGAAATTTTGACAGTTTCATTTTTCAGAAACTAAACTGAAACTCCAGGCATCTGGAGCTCAGGGACATTTTCCTCCAAAATATGCTGCCAGTGGCAACTGTTCAGGGGGTGGGGGACAGTGGCAGAGATGCCCTGCCAGTGGGGAGCTGCTGTGGCCACCAGAGTTGCCCCAAGCAGGAATCCAGGGTGTCCCCCCAACTCGGAGCCCAAGCTCTGCAGTATTGCTGGGTTGGGTCCAAAGAGCACTATTCATTCGAGCAGAAATTCTTCAGCTCTGATGGCCCACTGTCCATAGCACCAAGTGCTGCCATAGCTCAGCCAGCTTCAGTGCCCATGGCCCCACTGCCATCTTCACAAGTCCCACTCTGGGCCTTAGCTTCACAGCAGGCACCAGGGTTGGCTTCAAAAAGACTCTCTTTTGGAGAGAGAGTCTTTAAAAGGACACTTACATTCATTCGAGGCAGAAATTTTGGGATCGCAAACAGCTTGCTCTTGAGAGCACTGAGAACTGCCAATTGGCTGCTGCCATATATACATACATACATACATTCATTCATACATACATACATACATACATACATACATAGAGTATAAAACATAAAGAGCCTATATATATGTTGGCTCTTTATGTTTTATATCTATGTATGTATGTGTGTATGTATGTATGTATGTATATATAGGCTCTTTATGTTCCTGGAGCAATCAGATGCCCTTGGGCTACACTAGCATGTGACAGGACCTATGGAGATGTTACTGGTGCCCACTTGAGCAAATTGATGATCAACAGGAAGACAAGTGATACAAGTGAAGTGACATATATATATATATATATATATGGGTGTGGGGTGTGTATATATGTGTGTGTATGTGCTGACACCTATATGGCCCCCCAAGTCTGCCAATAGCAATCCTTGCCCTTAGCAAGGTGGTGTGGGCAGGGAAAGGTGTAATAAGAAGGTACCTAGAGACAGTGGTGGAGGGATACTGGCACTCTGGTGGTGTCTGTGATGCAGTGACATTGTATGCCAAAAGTATTAATATTAAGACTAGTGAAGCTGATGATACCTCAGTCTTAAAGACCCTAACTATCATATGATCCACAATCCTACTTCTGATTGCATATCCAAAAGAACAGAAAACAGGGTATTAGAGAACCATTTACATACTTTATCCTCAACACTATTTACATCAGTCAGTAGACAGAAGAATCCAGATGTGTATCAATAGATAAAAGAATAAATAAAATGTAGAATATACAGTCAATAAAATATCCAGCCTTCAAAAAGGAGGGAAATCCTGTCACATGCCACATTGTGGATGAACCTTGAGGACATTGTGTAAAAATGAAAAATAAGGGCTGGAGTGATAGCCCAGTGGGTAGGGAGTTTGCCTTGCATGCGGTCGGCCTGTACTGGCCCGGGTTCGATCCCCGGCATCCCATATGGTCCCCTGAGCACCGCCTGAGTGCAGAGCCAGGAGTAACCACTGAGCGTCACTGGGTCTGACCCAAAAAGCAAAAAAAAAATAAATAAATAAAGGAAAAATAAACTAGACACAAAAAAGACAAATGCTGTGTGGTTCTACTTACTTGAGGTACCTAAGGAAATCAACTTCATAAAAACTGAAAGCAGAATCATGATTACCAGTAGAGGGGTTTGGATAAGGAGAAGGATTAGTGATGTTGCTTCATGGGTTCAACAGTCAAATTTGTACAAAAACTTCTGGCACATATGCATGGAACCCTATTGTTAACAGTATTATAAATCACAATGACTAAAATTAAATTTAAAAATCTTCTGGTGATCTACTTCACAACTGCATGAATATACTTTACTTTTGTGGATTTTATATTTTAAAATGATTAAGGCAGAATCAGAGCATAGTACAGTGGGTAGGACACTTGCCTTACACTAACAATTGCATGGACTCTATCCCTGGCATCCCATATGGTCTGCAAAGCACCACAAGGAGTAATTCCTGAGACAGAGCCAGGAGTCACCTATAAACACCACCAGGAGTGGCCCAAAGAACAAAGAAAATGGTTAAAGCTGTAAATTCTTTGTCATATATTCTTACCACAACAAAAAATAGCCTTTTATGTAATCAATATTTCCCTAGATCACTTGACATCCTGTTATTTGCGTTAATTTGCTCAAGCAGGTGCCAGTGACATTTCTATTTGTCCCTGTCACGTGCCAGTGTAGCCCAATGGCATCTGCTTGCTCCAGCAATACAAAGAGCCTCAAACCATTCGTTCAGGGTCTTGACAAAGAAGCCTGACCATCTTGTAGGTTGGAGGCCATGTGATCTTTGATGTCCCATGGGATCCAGTCGGTAACGGCTCTAGTCCAGCAGTCATCTACAAGTCGCATTACATGTCCAGCCCATCTGATTTTAGACGCCTTGGCCGGAGGTCGGAACTCCGAATTCCTTCTCTCACTTGAGTGAGGCGTAATATTCCAAGCATAGTTCTTTCGATTCCTCTTTGGGAGATCCGATAGCATTCTCATCCTGCTTTCTTAGAGTCCAGATCTCTGAGACGTATGTTAATGCAGGGAGAATGGTAGAGTTGAAGAGATGTGCCCAGAGCTGGAAGTTCTTTGTCCTTTCAGCTATTTCTTCAATGCTCTTGAAGGTGTTCCATGCCACTCTCTTCCTCCTGTGCAGCTCAGGTTTTAGGTTGTTCATCATGTTGAGTTCTCGACCTAGGGTACACATAACTGCCACATTCATAGATGTTTGTTTCGTTGAGAGTGAATGGAGCATCTGGAACTAGTTCATTTTTCATGAACATTGTTTTGTTGAGATTCAGCTGTAGACCTACCTTTCCACATTCATGGTTGAAGTCAGTATTTTTGCTGCTTGGCTAATGTTTGGGGTTATTAGAACGATGTCATCAGCGAAGCGGAGGTGGTGTAGTTGCCGACCGTCTACTTCACTCCCATTCCTTCCCATTCTAATTGTCACATGATGTTCTCAAGGGTGGCACTGGAAGTGTTTCAGTAAAATGGTATCACCCTTCTGAACCCCTCTTTTGACATCAATGATCACTTCCTTTGTAGAATGGTGAGACCTTGGTGCTGAATCTGTAACACAGCTCACGAAGGATCTTGATGTATTGGGTTTGAACACCCTGTTTGGCTGGGGCTTCGATGACCGCTTCAGTCTCAACAGAATCAAAGGCTTTCTTTAAATCAATGAATGTGAGACATTGCAGCATTTTGTACTCCCTACAAACCTCAATGAGCTTGGTTACCGTGTGGATATGGTCGATTGCGCTGAATCCTTTTCGGAAGCCAGCTTGCTCACATGGTTGTCCTTCATCTAATATTCTGCTAATTCTGTTCAGGATGACTCGAGTGAACAGCTTGTAGATGATGGACAACAGGCAGATGGGGCGATAGTTGCCAATGTCATGGATATTTCCCTTCTTGAACAGTAGAACTGTCCTGCTGGTTTTCCATTGGGAGGGCACCTTGCATTAAGACAGGTAGCGTGTGAAGAGCCGAGCCAGTGTATTGATGAGTACTGAAGGCAGATTCTTCAGGTGTTCGGGTCTGACTTTGTCTGGGTCGGGTGCTGTTCACTTCTTTACCAATGAAATGGCATGTCAGATTTCAGAAGGGAGAATGTTGGGAATGACATATCCATCCTGTGGAATTTGGTACATGGTCAGGTGGACGTGGCTATCGAAGAGATCCAAGTAGAAGTCATGGGTAATCTTCTCCACTGCCTTTCTGGAAGATGTGATCAATCCATCAGGAGCTCGGAGGGCAGTCATCTTGGTCTTATAGTTGGAAAAGGACAGGCTGGCATTTTATACATATATATATATATACACACACATATATGTATGTATATATATTTTTTATATTTATATATATATTTACATATATATTGCTTTTTTGGGTCACAGCTGGCAATGCTCAGGGGTTACTCCCGGCTCTGCACCCAGGAATTACTCCTTGTAGTGTTCGAGGGACCATATGGGATGCCAGGGATTGAACCCAGAATGGCTGTGTACAAGGTAAAAGCCCTAAATGCTGTGCTATCACTCCAGCACCTATAATCAATTTTTATGTAACAAGGTTTATTCCTCAACAATATGGATTATGGATTAAGCATCTACTTTACTACTTTGTAGTAAGTAAAGATAAAAGCTATAGCTCTTTTGATATCATCATTTTCTCTTATAGGTATATATGAAGTCTTTACACACACCACTCTCCCATGGCTGTCCAGTTACAAGTGGAAGCAATGCCAGTATGTCAATAGTAAACTAGAATCATTTTCCTGTTTATGCAAATCCCTTTTATCAAATGTACCACAATGGAATGATTTTTATAACAGTAAGGATGTTTATTCTTTGATGAGCACACCATTCTTGGATGAAAATAATTCAGAGAACGGTAAGGAAGCATTCAAAATGCTTACTTTGTTGGGTATATATGTAATTATGAAGGTAGTATCTTACAAAAAAGGAGGGGGAGGATCATAACAATGTAACCAATCTCCTTTTATTTAAATGTAATGATTATCTTTACATGTTAACCATGTCTGTGTAGTGATCATTATAAAGACCATTGTTGATGAAATGCTCTAATACGAAGCTAAAACTTCACAGTGGTTAAATTATTCCACATAATATTATAGTTTCATTATACCACACTAATTTAGACATTGGATATAAATAGCCTACATATACCACAGTTCTGTGCCTCATCTAACATAAATGTATTTTAAGTGTTTATATGATACGGTTTTTAACTTAACAGAGCAAATAGAACTTATTTACATGAAGCTGTTTCAGCACATCTTTTCCTTTGTTTTCTTCTGCTTAGAACTTCCCCTCCTCCCTTCTCCCTGCCATTCAAACTCCGGGATGCAGTTTAATTTGTGTCCTTCACCATACTTCTGCATTTACTTTCAGAGTTTTACTCCAATAAAATAAACATATTTCCTTTGGTTTTATTAATGGGACAGACATCCAAGATAGAAATTGTTATGTCTAAAGTATTATTTTATGTAAAATAGTTGCTTTCAGTTTGCCTCTCTTAAAATTCTGATAAGTTCTATTTCACAAACAATATATGACTATCCCTTTCTAACAACCTTATTTATTCCAACTTTTACCAATATGAAACTTTTAAAAGGACTTTAATTTTAATTTCCCAGACTTCTAGCAAATTTAGGTAACTTTTCAGATACCTGTGACCATTTGGATTGTCTACTCATGTACATATGCTGCCCATTTTCTACATATCGCTTTTCTCTTTTTTGACCTTTGTAAGAACCTTATACACGTAAAAATAATCCATTTTATATTTTTATAAAAGTATTAACCTATGGGCCAGAGAGATAGTACAACATATAGGGTGTTTCTACTGCACGCAGCCAAACCAAGTTCAATTCTGGCACAATATATGGCCCTGTGTGCACTACCAGACTGATGGATCCCTCTGAGCACAGAGTCAGGAGTAAGCCTTGAGCACCATTAAGTGTGGCCCAAATGTTTTAATTAATAAATAAAAATTAAAATATCAATGTATTTATAGAAATTTTTTATAGAAATTTTTTAAGTTTTCATAGTCTACCAGATTTTTTCATGGCAGGTATACAATATGAATGTTATGTTTGTCCAGAAAATTTTATCTATTTTTTTGTGATTTACTTTTTACAATTTCTGAATAAGAATCACTGTCTTCCCATTGTTCATCGATTTGCTCGAGTGGGCACTAGTAACATCTCCATTAGTCCTGTCACAAGCAAGTGCAACCCAAGGGCATGTACTTGCTACAGGGACAGGAGGAGCCAGAAACCATTCTTCAGGTTATGGAACTGAGGTCCATATGCAGTCAGTCATTCTCAACATCCAGACTCCATATTTCCTCAGAGTTCCATCCAAGAGAAAACCTGATCTTCCCCCTGTAAGTTTCATCATGAAATGCTCGGGTTGAGAGCCTTCTACTGAGACTATACCACCTACACGGTAAAGACTGGCAAGCTTTTGTCTTGGACTCACTACATACTACACTGTAAGATGAGCAATATTCTTCATTTAAAGGCCCTCTTTACTGCCCTCCTTTGCAAAGTGCCAAATCTTTTCATTTTGCAGGATCTCACAATTTACCAGTTTGTAACTAGATATGTCAAGGTTCTTTATAAGATCAACAAGCCTAGTTCAGCAATACTGAAAGTGTTGTATTTATAATCTAAGTTGTACTAAAAGGTTAGACATTGGAAAAGTATCAAATATAGGAGTAGGTTGAAATTATAGACAGCTATATTCACAGAGTAATAAAGACTAGAACACGTCTCACTTAATCCTTCTTTCTTATGTCAATTATAGGTATGTTATGAATAGAATCTCTCCCTATTGAGTTATCAGCATATACTCATCAAAAAAAATCCCATAACGAGGAGCAGGCTATAAAATATTCACTCTGGCTTCTCTTTCAAGTCCTTTAGTTGTCTTGTATTTTGCACTATCCATCAATTTCTTCATCAGAGCCAAGCTGAAACTTACTTACTCTAGTGAACTTGTCTCTTGCAATACTAAAGGTAGATTAAATCCTATAGAAATTAAACTTTAATTTGAAAAGAAGTTAGCATGTTAAAATAGTTACAAATTCAATAACCAGGGGCCAGAGTGATAGCCCAGCGGGTAGGGTGTTTGCCTTGCATGCAGCCGGCCTGTGCCGGCATGGGTTCAATCCCGGCATCCCATATGGTCCCCAGAGCATGGCCAGGAGTAATTCCTGAGTGCAGAGCCAGGAGAAACCCCTGAGTATTGCCGGGTGTGACCAAAAAAAAGAAAAATTCAATAACCA
The DNA here is from genome assembly GCA_021461705.1 of Cryptotis parvus. Classification (NCBI taxonomy): domain Eukaryota; kingdom Metazoa; phylum Chordata; class Mammalia; order Eulipotyphla; family Soricidae; genus Cryptotis; species Cryptotis parvus. Next base: position 4,426 of record JAJIBD010005545.1, on the reverse strand, counting down.
AAATTAATCACCGAAGTGCCTTATCTTTTGGTGATATCTAACAATCTCAGTTTCTTTCTCTCCATTTTATCTAGCTGAACCCTCTGAAAATGAAGATATGTATGCACCTATAAACTTTCCCTGGGAAAATCTCACTTCATTTCAAAGACTTATTTTGGTAAGATATGTCATGAGAAAATGTTAATATTAGAAATGCTTTGAACACTTAATTCACTTACTTAAACTCTTGTAATCAAAACTCTAATAAGCAAAATAGAATATTTTCCCTCTAGCAAACACTTAACAACCATTAATACTAAGGGATCCACTTAAACTCCATCTCAGTATTGCTTTTGTGTGGAGAGAATCCCGTTAGAGTAACATTTCTTCCCTCCTTGTTCCCCACTCCCTGGAGAGAAGGAGGGACTTTTCAAACAGGTACACTTGAGGGGCCAGAGCGATAGTCCAGAGGGTAGGGCGTTTGCCTTGCAAGCAGCCGACCCGGGTTCGATCCCGGCATCCCATATGGACCCCCGAGCGTTGCCAGGAGTAATTTCTTGAGTGCAGAGCCAGGAGTAGCCCCTGAGCATCGCTGGGTGTGACCCAAAAAAAAAAAAAAAACAGGTAAACTTGAGAGATGAAGTTAGAGCGCTTGGGTCAGCCCTTCTCTCTTACCCCTTTCGGGATGTGTAGCCCTGCAGAAAAGCACAGCAGTCTGAGAAGTACGTTCTCAGTGCTCTAAACTATAGAAACAGGCTTTGGCTCCTTAGCTGACACCAATAGCCTCCAAGCATGACTTGTGAGAGGGAGGTCTTTCTAATTCTAGTTTCCGAGGTTCCGAATCAGGAGCACATACAGCTAAACCACATCCACCGCGTTGATCTTTTTCTGCAAAGGTCCTTTGTAAGAGCTACTTTGTGGCTCCTCCTGTTTCCCAATCAATTGCTAATCTGGCGGGGCAGACTGTCACGTCTCTGTGTTAGACGCAAGACGGCGCAGTGCGGCCAGAACGAGGCAGTGACTGCACTTCCAGCATGCAGCAACTTTATTCCTCACACCAGGACCTTATATATAATTTTTAGACAAAGAACCACGTGAACACATTTAGCACAAGGCAGCTATTCTTCCCACGCCCTGACCGTGAGGCTATTTTAGGGTTAACTCCTTACAGGCACAGTGAGTCTTGGGTTACAGCAGAGCCCTGCAGTATGCACAGGTGGCTAGATAAGGAGGCGCCAGGCCCAGCCTGTACCCTGGTCCTGAGGGGGCTCAAGGCCTTCCTCATGCACTGTGACCGCGCTTTCACAGTCACGTTCCGCGGAGCAGGGCTTAGCTCACTGTCTGAGGCTTCAGTTGGTAGAGCAATTGGCTAGCATGCAACCAACCCAAGTTCAATCCCCAGCATATGGTTCCCTGAGCACCGCCAGGAGTAATTTTTGAGTGCAGAACTAGGAGCAATCCCTGAGGTGTGACCCAAAAAAAGAAAAAAATTATACACACACACACACACACACACACACACACACTGCTTTAAAATTCAACTTGGGGGGGATTGGCTGTTGGCGGCGTTGCTGCTTAGCTCGTGTGCGGTGGTGGTGTCGGCAGTGGCTGCATCGAAAGAGTTCGGCGCCATGTCTCACACTATTTCACTAGTACAACCTACCAAGAGGCCAGAAGGCAGAACTTACGCTGACTATGAATCTGTGAATGAATGCATGGAAGGTGTTTGTAAAATGTACGAAGAACATCTTAAGAGAATGAACCCCAACAGCCCCTCTATCACATATGATATCAGTCAGTTGTTTGATTTTATTGATGATCTGGCAGACCTCAGCTGCCTTGTTTACCGAGCTGATACACAGACATATCAACCTTACAACAAAGACTGGATTAAAGAGAAGATCTACGTGCTTCTTCGTCGGCAGGCCCAGCAGGCCTGGAAATAATCAAGCTGGAAGCATTAGGGAGATGGGGTGGACTTGGAATACAGGTGTGTACAGCAAACTCTAGTGGGTGTGTTGTATTCTAGTAACCCTGTTTCCATTTAGTACACTCTAATCAGGATGGAATGGATTGAATGAAATACGAGGATCTTGTTCAATCTGAAGACCCCCTTTGTCTCCTTTCCTCTCTCCCTCTCTCCCTTTTTTTTTTTTGCTTAAATATTTTTACGATGATTTAGACGGAGGTTGTTCTTTGTCAGTTATTGTTAGTTTCAGCCCTTTCGAACTATTCATTTCCACTTTAATGATACTGTACTAACCATTCTTCAGGATGGGGGGGGGATGACATAGTTAGGTCCTCAAGATAAATCTTGGTGAAAGACAAATAAATGTTCTTTTGTTATAAAAAAAAATTCAACTTGGATAGAGATGGCAAAATAAAAATGTGTAGCAGACTTCTAGGCATGCTTTTATTTGGTCTGTAATTTTGTGTTTTTTTCAACATTTCAAGTAAAGTGTTTCAAACAAATGCACTTGAACGTATAAAGACTTGTAAGATGTCGAACTCTTCAGGTAATAATAACTAAAATATCATACCCTATTTTGAAATGTATATGTATTGCTGACCTTAATTACACTGGCACCAGCACACACACCCAGTGGCTCTCACTTCAATGCGACTTCATTAACGCAAATTGCAGTGTCGGTGTCAACATGTTAGGTGAATTGTTGCTTTTTATTTTTACTGTGGCAAAATATGCGTAGTCTATTTTATCCTCACAATAATACTTTTAATCTTACTAAAGTGTAGAAGGGGGAGGAAGGGAGGAAGGGAGAGAAAGGGAGGAAGGGAAAAGGGAGGGGAGGTAGGGAGAGGAGAGAGGAGAAAGAAGGAAAGAAGGGAAGGAAAGAGAGAGGGTGCCTGCCATAGAGAGAGAGTGGGCATGGAGTGGGGGTGGCAGGAGGGAAACTGAGGACACTGGTGGTGAGAAACGTACACTGGAAAGATGGGTATTGGAACATTGGAACATTGTAGACTGAAACCCAATGGTGAGCAGCTTTGTAACTGGAGTACCTCAGTGATTCAATTTTTAAAAAGTTAAAAAATATTTGAAGGATTGCAAAAAATAAAAATATTTAGTTCCCTACAGCTACCTACCATGTTTTTGTTTTCAGATAAAAATAATTAGACCAGAATGTTTGCAGCAATCAGTGAGACAATTTATAACTGAAAAGCTTGGAAATAAATATCTTCACAAAACACAAGTGAATTTGAAAGAATGTTACAAAGAATCCGATGCCAGGACCCCACTGATACTTATTCACGTAGATGGTAAGCCACTTGGATCAATTAAAGTACTGCATGTTCTTCCAAAGATGCAAATCAATAGGTTCTGTGTTAGATGAGGTCAGTTCATCCTATGTTGAAATACTTCCCTCTCTCAATTTAAGTCATAGCTTGGACTAGAAATGTAAATGTAAAAAATAAAATTAGAAATAAGATTTCTTTTGATTCACAAACCTGGGGGTCTCTGTCATTTGCTAAGTTCCTGCAATGAAAATATCCTAAATATGCATTTACCTGAACATTAGGATAAAATTGACATTAGTTAGTTTTAAATAAAATCGACTCATGAAAAAATATGTTCTAAAATAAGCTATCAGAAAGTTTTCCTTCTGGTCCTGCCCATATGTTACTGAAATTTCCAAACGCTTCTTCCTAAACTGTGTGTCTTGTCTTTGCTCTATAGTCCTTAAGCAAAATATTTTCTCCTAAATAGACAAAAGATAAAATAGTTCCTTCATTTATCTTCCATTCATCATATTCAAATCAAGTATGCCATTAGAATTCACCAATTTCAAACACTGATTCAATTAAACACAATTTTTTTTTCAAAGCGTCTCAATGCACCAGGTTTCTTCTCTGGAACTTTTTCATTTACTGGAATAGGTGCGGTCCACTCTTGCAGCCAACCCATGTGAGCAAGACAGTACCAACCACATCTGTTCTAAACTGTAGAATGAAGTCAAAGAAGTATTCCACAACTTTTTGTTAATTCAGCTCCCAAAGCCTATTTATCAGCCTAGATTCCCATATCTAAAGCTGCAAGTGAAGCTAAAAATGAGTCATCTTGAGAGCCCTTTGGGGCTCAATTGAAAAAGGGGAGAAATGAGAGGTCAATCTGAAGTTGATAATCAGATACAATTGCTATGAGGCTTATACCACCCCCATCTACTTACAAGATTTAGTCATTGGTTAGAAAGTCACAGAGCCAAACTTTAAACTCTGGGTAAGAATTTCAAACACAGGGCCAGAGAGATAGTACAGAAAGTCAGATGCTTGCCCTGCACATAGTTGACCCACGTTGAAACCCCAGAACTGCCAGGAGTGATCTTTGAGTACAGAACCAGAAATAAACCCTAATCATGCTAGATGTGGCCCCAAAACAAAACAAAACAAAAAAAAAGAAAAAAGAAAAGAAAAAGAATCATTTCAAAGACTC
>JAJIBD010005544.1:0-35337 GCA_021461705.1 Cryptotis parvus | reverse complement strand
AAGAGAGAACCAATTACAGACCAATATCCTTGATGAACACAGATGCTAATATCTTCAACAAAATATTAGCAAACAGAATCCAAAGACTCATAAAAAGATCATAAGTCATGACCAATTATTGGAGTCATCCTGGGAATGCAAGGATGGTTCAACTTTCGCAAGTCAATCAAAATAATACATCATATCAATAAGAGAAAAAATAAAATACATATGATCCTATCAATAGATGTAGAAAAAGTATTTGACAAGATCCAGCACCCATTCATGATTAAAACCTTCCAGAAAAGGGGAATTGAAGGAAGTTTCCTCTAGATAGTCAAATTCATCTACCAAAAGCCCACAGTGAGTATCATTCTCAATGGGGAAAAATTGAAATCCTTCCCTTAAGATAAGGAACACTACAAGGTCACCCCTCTCTCACCTCATTTATTCAATATAGTATTGGAAGTACTCACCATAGCAATCAGAGAAGAAAGGACATTCATGACATTCATTTACGCAAGGAAGAAATGAAGCTATCATTATTTGCAGATGGCATGATATAATACTTAGAGAACCATAAACTCTCGACCCAAAAACTCTTCAAAACAATAGATATGTATAGTAGAGTGGCAGGGTACAAAATCAATAACCAAAAGTCGGTGGCTTTCCTATACACAAATAATGAAAGAGAAAAAGGGATATTAAGAAATCGATTCCATTCACAATTGTACCACAGAAAATCAAATACCTAGGATTCAGCTTAACCAAGTGTGTTAAGGACCTATTCAAAGAGAACTACAATACACTGCTTCAAGAAATAAAAGAGGACACGAGGAAATGGAAACACGTTCCCTGCTCATGGATGGGGAGAAATAATATTGTCAAGATGTTAATACTCCCTAGAGCTTTGTACAGATTCAGTGCGGTTCCTATAAGGATACCCATTACATTCTTTAAAAGAAATTGACAAAACACTCCTGAAATTCCTATGGAATAATAAACCCCCACGGATAGCTAAAGTAATCCTTGGGAAAAAGAAGATGGGAGGTATCACCATTCCCAACCTCAAACTGTACTACAAAGCAGCAGTAATTAAAACAGTGTGGTACTGGAATAAAAACAGACCTGTAGATATATGTAATAGAATTGAGTATCCTGACACCCACCCTCAAAGACATGATCAGTTGATCTTTGATAAAGGTGCAAAGAGTCCAAACTGGAGTAAGGATAGCCTCTTCAACAAGTGGTGCTGGGAAAACTGGACAGCTACATGTAAAAAATGAATTTGGACCTGTGTCTAACACCCTGAACAAAAAGAAGATCAAAATGGATTAAAGATCTCAATAACAGACCTGAATCCATAAAAAGTACGTTGAAGAAAATATAGGAAAAACCCTCCACAACATTGAAGCTAAAGACATCTTCAAAGGTGAAACACCATTAACAAAGCAAATACAAGAAAAGATACACATATGGGAATACATGAATCTAAAGAGCTCCTGCACCTCGAAAGAAACAGTGACTAAGATAGAAAGAGTCCACAGAATGGGCAAGAATATTCACCCAATACCCTTCTGATAAGGAGTTAATATCCAGGACATATCAGTCACTTGTACAGCTATGTAAGAAGAAAAACAGCCAACCCCATAAAAATGGGTAGAAGGGATGAACAGAAACTTTGACAAGGAAGAAATTCGAATGGCAAAAATGAATATGAAAAAGATTGCTCATCATCAGTAATCATCAGCGAGATACAAATCAAAACAACAATGAGATCTCACACTACAGAGACTGGCCCATATTCAAAAGGGTAAAAGCAACAATTGGTGGGGTGGATGTGGGGAAAGTGGACTCTCATACATTGTTTGTGGGAATATCAACTTGTACAACCTTTCTGAAAACAATATGGACATTCCTCCAAAGACTAGAAATTGAGCTCCCTTTTGACCCAGCCGTTACCACTCCTGGGAATATACCCTGGGAAGCCAAAAACACACAGCGGAAACACAATCCGCACTTTTATTTTCATAGCAGTACTATTCACAATAGCCAGAAACTGGAAACAAACTTTATGCCCAAGGACTGATGACTGGATAAATAAGCTCTGATACATCTACACAATGGAATACTATGCAGCTGTTAGGAAAAAAATTAAGTTATGGTATTTGCCTATAAATGGATGGACATGGAATGGATCATGTTGAGTGAAAGTAGTCAGAAGGAAAGAGAGAGACATAGAATGACTGCATTTATTTGCATGACATAAATATGTCAGCTGGTCTTACCAAAAGTGGAAATTACCACAAACGTGAGGGAGTCAGAGGTTAGGTAAGACAGAGAAGGGAACATGTGTGAATAAATGTCGAAAAGGCTGATACCAACATAGAACTGAGCATTAAATACATGCAAAAAATGCACAAGATGGCTTCAAAGTGTATGTAGTGCAACCCACAATGTGTAGGAGAAGGAAGATAGAGAGAGGGAGAGAGAAAAAAAGATAAAAGAACCGGCCATTTAGGCAGGATAAGGCAGGGGGGAATTTGGTACATTGGTGGTGGGAAATGGGCACTCGTGGAGGGCCGGTGCTGGAACACTATGTGACTGAATCCTCCCAACATGAACAACATTGTAATTGTATATCTCACGGCGATATAATAAAATGTTTAATTAAAAAAAACCTGTATTGGCTGCACGCAAAGAAGTGCCCTTCATGATGTATTATCACTCGGTCACAACATAGTTTTTTGATCACCCAGTAGTTAAAATGGTTTTAACAGCTTCCATGTATGAAATATTATGGCTTACCCTTACACAAAGAACTTACTACACACCCATTTTTTCTTGCCTTTTGTGTCATACCCAACAAGGCTTCAGGGGTTACTCCTTGCTCTTCACTCAGGAATTATTACTGGCAGTGCTCGGGGACCATATGGGATGCCGCGGATTGAACCTGGGTTGGCTGCTTGAAAGGGCAACTTCCCCTACATGCTGTGCTATCACTCCAGCTGACATACCCACTTTATGTGCAATTTGGTGTAGGTTTAAAAGTCTACCTATGCAAACATTCCACAGATTTTGTGCAATATATAAAAATTGTGGATAGAATACTATGTTTATTTGTGACTTAAGTATATAATTAACTCAATAAAGACAGTGATCAGAAACAAATACTTGAGAGAGAAATGTGTTTGCAATATTTGAATATTAAAACAAAAGCAGTGTTCTATGGAAAATTAACAGGAAGACTTCTTGAGGGTATGCTTATGAAGTAAAAATGAAGCCAAAACTCACAGCAGAAACACCATCTGCACCTTTATTTTCATAGCAGCACTATTCACAATAGCTAGAATCTGGAAACAACCAGAGTGCCTGAGAACTGATGGCTGGATAAAGAAACTGTGCTACATCTACACAATGGAATACTATGCAGCTGTTAGGAAAATGGAGTTATGAAATTTACTTATAAATGGATGGACATGGTGAGGAGCATGTTGAGTGAAATTACCCAGAAGGAAAAAGACAGATATAGAATGACTGCATTTATTTGCATGACATAAATATATATACATATTATGGTACCAATATGCAAGGTAAGGCAAAACATGGATCAGGAGGTCTTGTCAAAGTTGAAAATTACACAAACGTGTGGGAGTCAGAGGTTAGGTAAGACAGAGAAGGGAACAGAATGCTAAGAATTGTCGGATGTGCTATTACCAAACTAAAACTGAGCATTTAATACAGGCAAAATATACACATGATAACCTCTAAATGTATGTATTGCAATCCACAATGTGTAAGAGAAGGAAAAGCGAAAGAGAGAGAGAAAAAAGAGATAATAAACCTGCCATAGTGGCAGCCTAGATGATTGGGGAGGGAATCAGGCACATTGGTGGTGGGAGAAGGGCACTGTTGGGGGATGTTTGCTGGAACACTGTAAGATGTAACCCAAATAACAACATCTTTGTAATTGTATATCTAACGGTGTTATAATAAAATATTAAATTAAAAAGTCATTACATGAAAGAGAAAGATAAATTTGCAGTCGAAATGGCTGCCCAAGTGCACCAGAGAAAAGGACTGCACAAGCACCTTGTAAAGTTCAGGGACAGAAGCCAAGGACTACAATACCCAGCAGCCTAAGCAGTAGACCAGACACTGCACCAGAGAACTTGGTTCCCCCGCCATGGCGCCCTGGCAGTCCAGATAGGAACAGTGGGGGAAGAACTTCAAAGCTGCAAGTTTGCACCAGCGAAATTGTACCCACACAAGGGGATTTTAAGTTTCAGGGACAGAAACCCAGGACTAAAATACCCAGCAGCCTAAGCGGGAGAACAGATACTGCACCAGAGACCTGGATTCCGCCAATGGTACCACACCTGTCCATATATGAACTGCGGGAGCAGGGATTTACAGAGGCAGCTACTCATGCTGCCAGAAGTTAATCCCACACTTCATATTTCATTGAACAAACACGTTGGACTCTAAACTACTTAAACAATGTTGACAATGCAACATATCCCTAAAGCACAGAAAAACTGACCTTTATAGAGATCTATCTGGCAGTGAGAGAGAAAAGGCGCCCCAGAAGATTCCACCTCCAGACACAGCATTATATAAAATACAGGAGGACATAAATGGAGTGGAAAGGACAGTCAATAAATTACAGGAGGAAATAAGGGCAGAAATGAGAGCAGTACAAACAGAAATATCATCAATTAAAAATCAGTAGAAGAAATGAAAATTGCAAATGGAGCTCTCAAAAAATAGGACGACAGCAGCAGAAGAGAGAATCAATGATAATGGTGATGAACTGAAGAAAGAACTCAGCAAATACACAAGATGGAGAAAGACCGAGAAATGGATCAGCAGGGAAACAGAGAACATCGGAATGTATTCAAGTGAACAACACAAGAATATTTGGAGTCCCAGAGGGATAGGAAGGCAACCTCAAGGACACTGGAACAGTTAAAGCCATTCTTGCTGAAAAGATCCCAGAGTTAAAGGACCCAAGCATCCAGATAAGAAGTTCCAAGTATACCCGCAAAAGACACCTTAATAAGAGGACACGAACTATCAACTTGTGGGATGATACAGTGAAAGCAGTGTCAATGGGAAAGTTTACAGCTCTTAAAATATTCATAAAAAATAAAGGGCCATCATGAACAGCCTGACTGCTCAGCTTAAGATCTTAGAAAGTGACCAGCATAAGAAACCCATACCTGGCAGGAAGAAAGAAATAATAAATCTTAGAGTGGACATCAATGAGCTGGAATCCCATAAATTAATTCAAAAGATCAATGAAACCAAGAGCTGGTTCTTTGAAAAAAAAGATTGACCAACTGCTTGCAACACTCTCAAGAAAGGAACGAGAAACCCAAATAAATCGGATAAGAAATGACAAGGGAGACATCACAACAGAAACCACAAAAAATTTCAAAGGATCATCAGAAATTACTATGAGATCCTGTATGCCACAAAAAGACAACCTAGAAAAATTGACAAATTCCTGAATTCCTATAACCTTCCAATGCTACAACAAGAAAAATTAGAATACCTCAACAAACCTATCACCATTCAAGATGATGGAATTAATGATCAAAATCCTGCCCAAACAAAAAGCCCTGGTCCAGGTGGATTCACCAGTGAGTTCTACCAAACCTTTAAAGATAACCTATTCCCAGTCATTTTCAAGCTCTTCCAGGAAATTAAAGAAACAAAAAAATCTAAAACATATCTTCTATGAGGCATATATCACCCTGATAACCAAATCAGACAGAGACATTATGAAAAAGAAAAAAATTCAGATTAATCTAATGAACACGGATGCTAAGATCTTCCTGGGAATGCAAGGATGATTCAACATGCACAAGTCAATCAGCATAACACATCATATCAATAAGATGAAAAATAAAAATCATATAATCATATCAATAGTTTCAGAGACAGCATTTGACAATATCGAACACCCATTCATGATAAAAGAAACTCTACATAAAAATGGTAATTGAAGGAACCTTCCTCAATACAATCAAAACCATCTACTACAAGCCTACAGCAAGCATCATTTTCAGTGGGGAAAACAGAGACTCTTCCCTAAAGATCAGGGACTAGACAAAGCTAACCATTCTCACCACTTATACTCAATAGAGTACTGGAAGTATTTGCCATAGCATTCATGGAAGATAAGGACATTAAGTCATCCGGATAGGAAAGGAAGAAATCAAATTGTCACTATTTTTGGTGATATGTTATTACACCTAGAGAACCCTAAACAAAAAAGCTCCTAGAAACAATAGATTCCTACAGCAGAATAGTAGGGTACAAAATCAGTACCCAAAAGTCAATGGCTTTCCTATGTGGAAATAATGAAAGAGAAGATAGGGATATTAAAGAAATGATACTATTCACCATTGTGCCACAGAAAAACAAATACAAATACCTAGGAATCAATCTAACAAAGAATAAAAAAGGATGTATACCAAGAAAACTACAAAAAGTTGCTTCCTGAAATAAAAGAGAACCGGAGTAAATGGAAACACATCCCTTTGCTCATGGATTGATGAATTGTCAAAATGGCAATACTCCCTAGAGTTTTATATGGATTCAATGCCATCTCTATAAGAATACCCATGACATTCTTTTAAGAAACTGACCAAACACTCCTGAAATTTGTATGGAATAATAAACCCCCATGGATAGCTAAAAACAATTCTTGGGAAAAAGAAGATGGGAGGTATCTCTTTTCCATCTTCAAACTCTACTGCAAATCAGTCAGAATTAAAACAGCATACATTGGCATAGAAACAGACCTCTATACCTATGGAATAGAATTAAATATCCTGAAATACACTCTCAAATATACAATCACTTAATTTTTGATAAAGAAGTCAAAATATTAAGAGGAACAAAAAAATCTTCAATAAATGGTGCTGCAAAAACTAGGCAGCAATGAGTAAATAATTGAACTTAGACTTCATTATAATGCCATGCACAAAAGTCAGATAAAATGGATTATAGATGTAAGCATCAGACATGAATCTATAAGGTACATTGAAGAAAACATAGGAAAACACCTATGCATCAAAACTAAATGCATTTCAAAGACGAAACACCACTGACAAAGTACATGGAAGCAAATATAAACAAATGGGATTATTTAAAACTGAAACACTTCTTACATCAAAAGAAACAGTGACCAAGATACAGACACAGCCCACAGACTGGGAAAGAAAATTCTCTCAACACCCATCTGACAAGGAGTTAATATCCATATTATCACACACTGGTAGTACTTTACAAGAAGAAAACCACCAATTCCATCAAAAATTGGGAGAAGACATGAACATAGATTTCCAAAAAGAACAAATTCTAATGCTCAAAAGGCATATACAAAAGTACTCTTCATTACAATTCATCAGGCAGACGCAAATCAAAACAATGAGGTATCATCTCACATCAAAGGAACTGGCACACATCCAAAAGAACTACCAGTGCTGCCTTAGAAGAAGGGAGAAAGGGTCTCTTATCCACCTTTGGTGGGAGTGCTGACTGGTCCAGCCCTTTTGGAAAACAATATGGACATTCCTCCAAAAACTGGATATTGAGCTCCCATTTGACAAAGCTCTACCTTTTTCTTAATATACCTGGAGGCTCAAAAACACACAGAAGAAACATTATCTGCACTTATATATTCATCTCAGTCGTATCCTGAGAGCCAGCATCTGGAAACAACCTAAATACCCAAGAACAGAAGACTGGCTAAAATAACTATGTTACATCTACACAACGGAATACTATGCAACTGTCAGAAAGGATGAAGTTATAAAATATACCTGCAAATGGATGGATATGGAGACTATCACGCTGAGTGAAATTAGTCAGAAGGAAAAAAGATAGATATAGAATGACTGCATTTATTAGTGGGATATAAATATGTACTAGTGTTCTACTAATTGTGGGAAATGCTAACGCCAGTCTAGAACTGAACATTGAGTGTACACAAAGGGATTTGCATTATAATACGTAAATTTCTGTATGTAAGCCAGAATATTAAGGGAAGAGAGATGAGAGAGAGAGGGAGACGAAAAGTAAAAGTTGCTACTATACTGGCAAGCTGGCTGAGGTGCGGATGAATCTGGGGCCATTGATGGTAGGAATAGGGCACTGGTGGGGGTTGGACGCTGGAACAATGTATGACTGAAACACAATCATGAACATTTTTGTAATTGTGTACCACATGGTGGTATAATAAAAGTTTAAAAATAAAGGCACAGCAGAAAAATGCTGATATCAAGATAAAATGAATTAAATTGGGAAATAACAAACACGCTGATTAAAAGTTGTGAAGAATATGATATAAACGATATAAGGAAATTTTTCTGGCTAGTAGTAAAATATGCATGAGACATAAACATCTTTCGCCCCTCTCTTTTTACACTGCCTCTGTGCCTATATATATGTATGTATGTATGTATGTATGTATATACATATATATATAAATTGTATGTATGTATGTATATATACATATATATAAAGTGTATGTATGTATGTATGTATATATATACATATATATAAATCGTTTCTATCCTCGCTGTTTATAATGCATAGCAGAATAGTATGGGAATGATGGAAACCAAACTGTTTTATATTTAGTTTGAATTCAGTTCAGTTTCAAGAGACCCAAGCATTAATGAGGCTTTAATAAGTTTTTTCTGTCTTGTGAAAGTACCTAGTCTAGGGTTTGAGAGATAATACCAACTTTAAGCCTCTTAGCTTGCATATAACCATACGGTTTTAATCTCTATGACCATAGATTGTTCCTCAAGCACTGACAGGACTAAACCCTGAGAAAAAGCCAGGATTTAAGTCCTGAGAACTGCTGGCCATGTCCTTTACCAATAGAGAAATTTCTGGTCTCAAGGTAAGTCTGTTTGTCCAGTATGTTTAATGTCTAGTATCTGTCATATATAGAGATAGAGAGAGACAAGAAGTAGTCATACTGCCAAATTATTCCTAAGAATTCAGCCTAATAATTTGCAATGGCTTCTAAATCCCTGACTATTATGTCCACCATTTAGCTAGCAGGAATAAAATAGAATATTTTCAAGGCCACATTTAGAAATTTCTTATGAAATTTGGATTTACATCATATTAGCAAGACCTTTGTAACCCAAAATGGAAAGCAGTCGAAAAATTGTAGGCTTTATTCCAGACAACTACTTAACTACATGCTCAGATAAAAATGAGAGTTTTCCTTTACTGAAGAAATTAGAACATACTTTTAAGTACAATTAGCATACAATATAACCACAAAGTTGTGATCTACTTCAGAGTTTCCCAAGATTATTTGGCCTTATGCCCCCTTTAAACAAATAAAACAATAACTCAGCACCACCTTAAATCCACATTTTTAAATAAACAGACATAAAGAATGGCCCCCACCACACAAACACACCTTCCACAATCGTACCTGAGAATACTACAGCTTCCAATGGGGTAGATCCTGCACACACAAGGAGAATGAAGAAATATTATCCAGTTTGGGAAACTGTCTACTAGTCTATAATAAGAGTTATAAAACTACAAACAGCCCTGGGGACACATTTAATTTTCTGTTACGGTTAGTGTACCACTCAGTGAGGGTGATTTTTGGATAATTAAGAATAACAAGAGAGATTTTTGAAAATTTTAAAAGAGATGCATGATATTTTCTTTTTTGAGAAAAAAGGATTTCTAGAGCATATAGCCTTGCTATTTAACTCCATTTATTACCAAGATTCTGTAATAATTTTTCAGGAAATGGTCTGTGAGCACCAAAGTATTTTAAATGAAAAATATCTCATTTTGAACATTAATCAAAATTTTATTCTCATGTCAAGCACTGTCTCTAACATTATACAATGCTCATTATTATCAATATACTTAATATTAACACAACATGTAATTATGTACTCACAGCATACATAAAAGGACAACATATACTCTTGCTGTAACTTTGAAGATCTCTAGTAGTGGTTTAAAATAAATCATTTTGATATATTAATAATAACTTTGAGTCATTTCTGATCAAATGTTATTACCAACTATAGTGTGAAGTACCACTTATTTTTTGTCAATTAAAATGGAAGGAAATAAATTTTATAAGAAAATGTTCATCCAAATGATTTAATGAATAAACAAAACATTTTTATTTTTAATGTTAATGCAAACATAAAATGTTAAAATTTAAAATAATAGTAACAATAAATATATTAAATGAAACACTAACCTAAATAAAATATATTTTAGAGTTATTAATTGTAAGTCAGAATAACAAGTAGAAGTTATATAATAGGTTATTTAGTTACTTAGAGTTGTACTCGATTTTGGTATATAAATCATAAAGGAAGAACTATTAACAACTGAATTGAATTTTAGAACATTGGTAATTCTCAGTGGTATAACATATACTAGTTGTGCTTGTATCAGAGAAAACTAGAATTGACTATCAAACATGACCCCAAAAGAGCAGCTAGTAACTATTGCTGTTATTACTGTCACATGAAACTTTTAGTTGAAATAAAACTTTCCCTCCTGTAAACTTAAATTTTATCAGTTGGGTTGAAACTTCAGTTAAAAGTACAAAAGTCTCATAACACATGACACATGAACAAAATTAGAATTAAATGAATAGCTTGAAACATTAAGTCCAATTCATTTTATATAATTGGAGAACTGCAACTTCTTTTTAATGATCTTTAGGTAGTAATATCTTTTTTTCTAATCAACAAAATGGTAACTCCTAATAAAATTCATGTACCTAAGGAGTCTGCATGAATGAAAGTATACAATTGATGTGTTTACCGGTAGTACTGAAGTGCAGGCACAAAAATAGTAGACCTGTGCAAGCTATGGGAAATATATTGCCTCAGACTTCATCTGGATAATCCAATTATGATTTTTTTATAATTTTAGGGTTATACCCGGCAATGGCTCTGCACTCAGTAATTCCTCCTGGCAGTGCTCATGGGGAGCACATGGGATGCCGAGGATCGAACCCGGGCCGGCATGGGCTGGCCGTGTGCAAGACAAAAACCCTGCTCACTAGGCTATTGCTCTAGCCCCTCGAATTATGTTTTTATAAGTCCTTAATTTAGGTCTTACTGGAACTATAATTTTTGATGGCTTACAGATGAGGAAATGGAGTCTTATAACTTTCACTGTTTTTCAGCGATAGAATTTAAATTTAATCCTGTATTTACCTGATCCCGAAACTCATGCTATCTTATGACAGACACACATAGATAGATTCAGAGAAGCACATGCTCAGTATCAATAGAAATTGCAAATACAAAGTTAATGTGTTTCTATAAAAATGTTTGGTGGAAGAAAAGTAGGATGTGCTTTTTAAGTGTCGATAATATTCAGTGCCATCATATACGGCTTGCTTGCCCTACAGTATATGCCATTCAGACATGAAGACTGAACATAAAAAATCATTGATCTTCCAAAACACTAGGCTAGAGCCCCAGTACAGCTCTATTTGTGACTCCTAAGGCCACCTTTTGTAATCTCTGGTGCTATAAAGTGTGACTCAGAAGTACAGAAGTACCACAACTAAAATCATACAGCCCCCAAGACTACTACAGCCAAGAATATATCAGCACAGACAGCAAAAAAATGTGAAACAGTAATTTTCAATCATTACAATAGCAATGATGGTGACAATAAAGATTAGGTAATGGGAAATAATAAAATAAACAGGCTAGACCTTGAGAGATAATACAGTAAAGCATTTGCCTTTCAGAATGCCAACCTAAGTTGCATTAATGACACTCCATATGGTGTCTCAAACCCTGACAGGAGTGATCGCTGAGAAAAGACCCACAAGTAAACTCTAAGCACAGCTGACTGTGCCCCCCCACCAAAGACCCACAAAACTCTAAACACCAGGCTTATATTTTGTAAACATATCTCTAGAAACTAGCTCAGTTGAAAAGTAAAGATTGATGTGACATCTTCACTGTATGCTCTTAGAAATCTTTGTTGCCATCAAATATCTTTTCATTAGCTTCAAATATCTTTTCATTAAATTATATTGTATAAATAACTTTATATTATTTTTGCATAGGTTAAAATCATATAGCAGTCAATGTTCACAATTTTATTTTTATTGATGCATTGTCTGACATTACATTTGCCATTTCTTTTACTGGCTGCTACTGGCTCTCACTGTGCTCAGCCGCTGATGAGGCACCTGGGAGGGATGGCAGGTTCTAGTCCTGGCCTGCCACCCCAGCAGAGCCTCACAACAAGCCAGACGACCCTCCACGCCATGACGACCTCCATTTTCCACATCTGGACTTCCCCTTCTTCAGAACTCCACCCAGCAGACCAGCCTCTCACAGCCTGGCTCATCGAGATCCACCCCTGCTGCAGTCTTTTTAATCCGGCCCAGCAGAGCCTCACAACAAGCCAGATGACCCCCCACTCCATGAGGACCTCAATTTTCCACATCCGCACTTCCCCCTCGTCAGAACTCCACCCAGCAGATCAGCCTCTTACACCCCAGCTAGTGTGGCCGCTTGCGGCCACGCGGTTCATCAATAAATGCTGGATTTTGAGATGACTACAAGAGTATGCTACCCGCACAGCAGAGCCTGACAAGCTACCCGCGCCATATTTGATATGCCAGATACCAGTAACAATTGTAGACCTCATTCCCATGAGAAGGTCTGAGGCTCTTTATGTTCCTGGAGCAAGCAAGTGCCCTTGGGCTCTACTTGCATGAGACAGGTCATATGGAGATGTTACTGGTGCCCGCTAGAGCAAATCGATGATGAACGGGAAGACAGTGATACAGTGATACAATGATTTCTTTTAGTCTTGGAACCTGCAATAAGAACTAAATTTGTAATATGCCTACTTAGGAGGAAGGCTTGGGAGTGGAGAGATACTGGGAATATTTGGTGAAGGGAAGGTCACACCAGTGGTGGGATTGGTATTGGAACATTGTATGCCTGAAAAAAAATGCACTCTAAACAACTTTGTAAATCACGGTATTTATATAAAAAATTAAACTATGACAAAATCTTTGCTCACATAAAAATTCCTTTTCACATGTAGTATCCAAAAAATCATTCCTTTTAAAAAATTAATGGTTTGAATGCATTCAGCCATACACAGGATGAATAGACCATTGTGTTGATGGGTCACTTCTGGGACTCTTGGGAAACCATTAGCCAGAGATTGAACAATGGTCACTTGCGTTCAAGCAAGGACACTCCCTTCACCCATATACTGTCTTTCTGTACTTCTTCCAAAATAATTTTTAATAATATAATGTTTATATATCTATATATGTATATATAGAGATGTTTGTACTTTTGAGAGTGAAAGGAGCCT
Source organism: Cryptotis parvus (assembly GCA_021461705.1). Classification (NCBI taxonomy): domain Eukaryota; kingdom Metazoa; phylum Chordata; class Mammalia; order Eulipotyphla; family Soricidae; genus Cryptotis; species Cryptotis parvus. The sequence continues at coordinate 21,972 of JAJIBD010005544.1, read as the reverse complement.
CTGGAAATAGTTCTGCTTTTCATGAACATTGTTTTATTCAGATTCAGATGTAGACCTAACTTTCTACATTCTTGGTCAAAGTCAGCCTGCATTGGTGCCGCTTGTTAATGGTTGATGTTATTAGAATGATGCCATCAGGGTAGTGGAGGTGGTGTAGTTGCCTACCGTCTATCTTCACTCCCATTACTTCTCATTCTAATTGTCACCAGATGTTCTCGAGGGTGGCGCTGAAGAGTTTTGGTGAAATGGTATCACCCTGCTGCACCCCTCTCTTTTAAATATTTTATTATACCACGCTGAGACATACAATTACAAAGGTGTCCATAACTGGTTATTCGTAATACAGTATTCCAGCACCCATCCAGTGCCCCATTTCTACCCAAGGGGGAACTAAAGCGTTTCAGTGAAATGGTATCACCCTGCCGCACCCCTCTTTTTTTAATTTTTTATTATACCACGGTGAGACATACAATTACAAAGTTGTCCATAACTGGTTCTTGGTAATACAGTATTCCAGCACCCATCCAGTGCCCCATTTCTACCCAAGGGGGAACTAAAGAGTTTCGGTGAAATGGTATCAACCTGCCGCACCCCTCTTTTTAAAAAATTTTTTATTATACCACGGTGAGACATACAATTACAACAGTGTTCATAACTGGTTCTTGGTAATACAGTATTCCAGCACCCATCCAGTGGCCCACCAGTGCCCCATTTCTACCACCAATGTACCCTACCCTCCCAGGATGCCTTAATAGCAGGTACCCCCATTTACTCTCTTTCTCTGTCTGTCTCTCTCTGTCTCTGCATCTTTCTCCCTCTTCTTTTACACATTGTGGCTAGCCCTGAAGATATCTAGAGTTTATAACTTAAGTCTCTTTGTGTATAATCAATGGTGAGTTTTAATCTGCCATTACCATTTCCCACACTCAGTAAAACACTGGTATCTATTTATGTCATACTAATGAATGCAGTCATTCTATATGTCCTTTTCCTTCTAACTAATTTTGATCAGCATGATAATCTCCATGCCCATCCATTTGCAGGTAAATTTTATAATTTCTTCTTTTCTGACAGCTGCATTTTGACATCAACATTCACTTCCTTGTAGAATGGTGAGATACTGGTAGTGAATCCGTAATACAGCTAACAAAGGATCTTGATGCATTGAGTTTGAATGCCCTGTTTGGCTAGGGCTTCAATGACCCCTTCAGTCTCCACAGAATCAACGGCTTTCTTTAAATCAATACTGGTGAGACAGAGCGGCATCTTGAACTCGCTATAAACCTCAATGAGCTTGGTTACCGTGTGGATATGGTCCATTGTGCTGAATCATTTTGGGAAGCCAGCTTGCTCGCATGATTGTCCTTCATCTAATGTTCTGCCAATCCTGTTCAGGATGACTCGAGTGAACAGCTTGTAGATGACAGAAAATAGGCAGATGGGGCGATAGTTGCCAATGTCATGGACGTCTCCCTTCTTGAACAATAGAACTGACCTGCTGGTTTTCTATTGGGAGTGACATCTTGCATCCAGACAGGGAGCATATGAAGTGCCGAACCAGTGTATTGATGAGTACTGAGGGAAGATTTTTTCAGGTGTTCGAATACAACTTTGTCTGGGCCAGTTGTTATTCGCTTCTTTACCAACAAAATGGCATGTCGGTTTTCAGAGGGAAGAATGTTGGGAACGACATATACATCCGCGCGGAATTTGGTATGTGGGTAGGTAGATGTGGCTATCAAAGAGATCTGAGTAGAAATCATGGATAATCTATTCCATTTCCTTTCTGGAAGATGTGACAGATTCATCAGGATGCCAGAGGGTAGTCATCTTGGTCTTATAGTTGGCGAAAGACAGGCTTTGCTGAGAATGCTTTTCCCAGCTTCTGCTACATCTTCCAGTATTTCTGCTATTCCCTCTTTGAGTCTTCCTTTATTGCTACACTGCAGTGCTTAGTGAGCTTGGATATTAGCATTTGATTGCCTGAGGCTCATGCCCTGCCACTTTTGTGAATGAGGTCGAGAGATTTTTTTAAAACATCTCTGAATGCAGCAGTTATGTGTACCTAGGTGGAGAACTCAACATGATGAACCTAAAACCTGAGCTGCACAGGAGAAAGAGAGCGACGTGGAACTCCTTCAAGAGCATAGAAGAAATAGGGAAAAGGATAAAAACCTCTGGCTTTGGGAACATCTCTTTGACTCCACCATTCTCCATGCATTAATATACGCCTCAGAGACCTGGAACCTACGTAAAGCAGGACGAGAACGCTATTTGTCTCCCAAAGAGGAATCGAAAGAGCTATGCTTGGGATATCACGCCTCACTCAAGTGAGAGAAGGAACCGGAGTTCCTACCTCCATCAACGATCAAAAATAAAGGACCCTGTCTCATTTGTCAAGCCATTGGAAATCAGATGGGCTCTACATGTAATGCAATTTGGAGATGAACGGTGGTCTAGAGCCATTTCCCACTGGATCCCACGGGATGTCTAAATATCACGTTGCCGCCCACCTATAAGATAGTTAGACTTCTTCCAGAGAAGTTTGAGGCTCTTCATATTCCTGGAGCAAGCAGATGCCATGGGCTACACTGGCACATGATAGAGTCAAATGGAAACGTTACTTTCGCCCACTAGAGCAAATCAATGAATAAAGGTACTCAAGTGATCAAGCCGATCAAGTGATGTATATATAGTTATTTTTTTACTTTAAATACCATGATTACAAAGTACAAAGTTGACAATAGGGTTGTCAGAAAGGTTTATTGTTCAACACCAATCCCAGGACCAGTGTGATCCCACAACCAATAACCTCTTTTCCTACCCAACCCCCATCCTGAACCTGCACCCTTAGGCAGCACTAATTATATTGACCATTACAGTCCATATATGAGAACAGTATTGATAAAATCATGACTTTTTGTCTGAGTTGTTATATGCAAAACTGGTCAATTTATGTTCTTGCATTCACTTTCTAAGTTTTTAGAATGCAGTAGATTTCTACTAGTCAATCCCAAATCCCTCCACCAATGCACCATGCACAGCACTTATATCAAATTTTTTCTCAACCTCTCTTTGAGCCTGTATTTAGCATACACTGAATAACCTATTCTATATTGCTTGATGAGAGACTCACAGACATGGGGCAGAGCTGCTACCGGCTCTCCCTGTGCCCAGCCTCTCACGAGGGACCCTGGAGGGATGACATGTTCTAGCCCTGGCCCACCACCCCAGCAGAGCCTCACAAGAAGCCAGACCACCCCCCACACCTCCATGAAGGCTGCCATTTTCCACATCCGACTTCCCTCTCATCAGAACTCCACCCAGCAGAAGAGCCTATCACAGCCTGGCTTGTGCAGCTGCTTGCAGCCGCACACCATCATTAAGTGCTGGAGATCAGAGGTGACTACAAGAGTATGCCACCCACGTGGCAGAGCCAGGAAAGCTACCTGCGTCATATTTGATAGGCCAAATACCAGTAACAATTATATACCTCATTCCCATGACGTGATGGAATGGTGTGAGGCTCTTTATGTTCCTGGAGCAAATAGATGCCCTTGGGCTCTACTAGCATGAGACAGGACATATGAAGATGTTACTGGTGCCCGCTTGAGCAAATCGATGATGAACAGGGAAGACAGTGATACAGTCATTGCTTGTCAGAGCTATTTCTCTAAATAAGGTGGTTGAACATATTCTTAGACAAAAGTCAATAGAGATTATTAAATTTCAACTGTATCTGTTGTCCATTTTGGCCCATTGTATAAGAAATTCTGGATATGTTCCTACAGACCCAATATCATGACCACACACATGTGATTGTATTCCCTATACTTAATTCTACAAAATGCAATGAGATACCTGATATGTTAATACTCCAGATTATGAGATATGTGCCACATGGAGACCCATTATCAGCTCTACCATGTGTCTACCCCTCTAGATCATGGACAATAGTAATGGAAGCAGTTTTTGGGCGGGCCCACTGGGCCTTCTAGAGGGGACAGAGGTGGGAGAAAGAGCCCAAGCTTTATCCCCACGAAAGCATTGTGACATTAGCTGCAGAGATCCACATATTTGAACTTTAAATTGGCTTTACACTCAGGTAGGGCTTTGATATGCTGTGGAGTCCGGACCTTGCAAATTGCTGAAATTGTGGTGCATGACATTTTTCTGACTTTTGAGGCTCTATTGGGGTGGCAGGCCAGGACCAGAAAACGCTACCCCTCCTGAATGGCTAATGATCAGACTAGCATGGGGAGAGCCAGTAACAGTTCTCTCAAGATAGTTTATTTTTTATTTTTCAGTTTTTTATTATACCACTGTGAGATATACAGTTATAAAAGTGTTCATATTTGGATGTCAGTCATACAGGGTTCCAGTACCCATCCGTCCACCAGTATCCATTTCTCACCACCAATGACCACTGATCCCCCTTCCTAGCCTGAATCTATGGAAGGCAATTTTCAATTTTCTCTCTCTCTTTTCGCTTTCTTCTCTTGCACATTGTGGCTTGCAATACATAGATTTAGAGGTTATCATGTATGTCCTTCTGCCTACTTTTAATGCTCAGTTCTAGGCTGGTATTATCATTTACCATAATTATTAGTACACTGTTCTTAACTCCCACACATTTGCAGTAGGTTCCACCCACTGATAAGACCTCCTGATCCATGGTTTATCTGACCTTGGATATTGGTATAATGCTTTTTTATATCCTGCAAATATATGCAGTCATTCTTTATCTGTCCTTTTCCCTCTGGCTAATTTCACTCAGCATGATCCTCTCCATGTCCATCCGTTTATATGCAAATTTTATAACTCGCTTTTCCTAACAGTTGCATAGTATTCCGTTGTGTAGATGTACGACAGTTTCTTTTATAACAGTCATCTGTTCTCGGGCATTTTGGTTGTTTCCAGATTTTGGATATTGTGAGTAGTGCTGCTACAGAGAAGTGTAGATGGTATTTCCGCTGCATGTTTATGGTATCACAGTGTATATTCCCATAAGTGATATTGCTGGATCAACCAGGAGCTCAATTTTTAGTCTTTGGAGGAATGTCCACATTGTTTACAAAAAGGCTTTACCAGTAGACATTCCCACCAATGGTGGATGAGAGTCCCTTTCTCCCCACATCCACAACAGCACTTGTTGTTGTTACTCTTTTGGATATGTGTCAGTCTCTGTGGTGTGTAATGCCAATATAACTTTTTAAATATCATTTATTATAGCACCATGAGATAAACAATTACAAAAATGTTCATGTTTAGGTTTCGACCATATAGTAATGAGGCACTCATCTCTCCACCAGTGCCCATTTCCCACCACCCATGTCCCCGATTCACTCCCCCTCTCTAGCCTGCCTCCTCTATGGCAGGTTCTTTATAGTTTTTCTCTCTCTTTCTCTTTCTCTCTCTTTCTCTCTTCCTTCTCTTACATATTGTGGATTGTAATACATATACTAAGAGGTTATCATGTGTGTCTTTTTGCTTGTATTTAATGCTAAGTTCTATGGTGGTAATAGTACTTTGACAGTTATTGGCACACTGTTCCCTTCTACGTCTTACCTAACCTCTGCTCCCACATGTTTGTGGTAATTTCCACCTTTGACAAGACAGTTGTTTTTTTTCCTTTTTGGGTCACACCCGGCAATTCTCAGGTGTTACTCCTGGCTCTGCACTCAGGAATTGCTCCTGTTGGTGCTCAGGGGACCATATGGGATGCCGGAGATCAAACCCGGACCGGCACAGGCCGGCGCGGTGCAAGGCAACACCCTACCTGCTGGGCTATCACCCGGCCCCAAGACAAGACAGTTTTAAAGAAAAATCTTCTTTGACCTAAGTTCACTCATCACATCAAGGCTAATTTTTATTGCCTTTTTTAAAGAAAAATGTGTCAAAAATTTTCTATACCAATTTCTTTATCCTCATATGGTAAAATTCTAAGGAATTCCTAACACCCCTTACTCAGGACATTCCAGAGACAACTAATTCCTCTTATGTTATGATAACATTCTCAACACACAGCAGCACCTGTTTCTTTTCTTAATAGAGCTGTCTCTAAGATATAATTTATGAGCATCCTGGGGCCAAAGATACATTACAGAAGGTAAGGTACTTGCCTTTGTACAAGGCCAATCAGAATTAATTCCCCTGGCACTTCTCATCATCCCCTGAGCACTGACAGCGGTGTTCTCTGAACACAGAGACAGGAATAAGTCCTGAGCACTGTCAGGTGTGTTCCTGAAATGTGAGTAAAAATGATAGTGATAAATGAAGCAATATGCTTCTTGACTTCCTTTTGAAATCTGAGCTAATTTCACCTTCCTTAGTGAGAAATGTAGTCATTGAAATTAGGTAAATTACATAATCATCTTAAAGCCAAACATTTCTCAACCTACTTAGCTCAAATTTTCATTTGAGCAAAAACATCAATTTGTTTTTTTTTGAAGTTACTATTTATGGTTTAATTTGATATTATAATACCATAATCTACCAAGTTGTCCATGGTACAAGTTGTCCAGGCATCTGTGTTTCAACACTAATCTCACCACCAATGTGACCTTCCCTCTACCAGTATCCTTAGTATACCACCCACCACCTCAGACTGATCTCTTGTTAATACAAAAAGGTATTTCATATTGTTTGTTTTAACACAAAGGCAAATCGAATTATCAAATAATAGCTCAATAAGCATCAGTTTATCATCATTGCATTTCGCAAGTGATTTTATTAAAGTCATTGAGAATTTACCATGCCAGTTACCTGAGCCTTCTGTGTTACTATTTAGTCTCAGTTAGCTTTGGCAGGCTTCTATGCAAATTTTCTATCAGCTTTTTGTGATCCTTCTGGGGTTACAATGCTATGTCCTGAGGCCATGTTGTTTAAAAGCCATAGATATGAAACAATTTGTTATTTTGTCAATTTGAGATTCAGTTGTGGAGTTGGGTGATTTCTATGGTGCAGTGTTTTTGGTTTGCCTGCTATGCTCTCTGCCTCCTAAGAAGGCTCTAAAGTTTCAGCCTGGGCCAGTCTACCTGTGAATTTTCAGTGATGTCATGTTCTTTTGGAAATGCAGCTCTGGGATGGTTCTCTGCCAGCAAGATGGCAGGTGTGGGTGTGGGTGAGGGGTGGCCACTCTTACTGCTGTTTTATTCACTGTATATTAACTTTCTTATTCGATTGCTACAGTCAACGACTAGAATATAAGTTCTTTGACAACACGGTTTTGTTTTGTCTATTGTTCACTCCATAGTGCCTAAAGTAACGTTTAACATATATTAGACATTTCATGATTATTTGTTACATTAGTTTATTTATTGGCTAATTTAAAGTACGAGATTTTTTTTTTTGCTTTTTTTGGGTCATACCCAGAAATGCTCAAAGGTTACTCCTGGCTCTGCACTCAGGAATCACTTCTGGCGGTGCTCGGGGACCATATGGGATGCCGGGGATGGAACCTGGGCTAGCACAGGCGGCCACGTGCAAGGCAAATGCCCTACCTGCTGGAATATCGCCCCGCCTCCTAGATATTTATTAATTTATCACTTGTATCACTTCACTTGTCTTCCCATTGTTCATCGATTTGCTTGAGCAGGCACCAGTAACATCTTCATATGTCCTGTCACATGCTAGTGTAGTCCAAGGGCATCTGCTCACTCCAGAAACATAAAGAGCCTCAAACCATTCCTTATGGTCATGGAAATTAGGTCTATAATTGTTACTGGCTTTTTGGCATACCAAATACAACACAGGTAGCTTGCCAGGCTCTGCTATCCAGGTAGGATACTCTAGTAGTATCCTCTCATCTCATGCATTTATTGATGAACTGAGTTGCTGTTTTGTGGTTGGGCGAGATGGGGAAAGATCATCCTTTCTGCTGGGTGGAGCTCTGACGAGCTGTGGAGTCCAGATGTTGAAAATGACGACCCTCATGGTGTGGGGTTCCTCTTGCTTCTTGTGAAGTTCTGCTGGGATGGCAGGCCAGGGCTAGAATCCATCTTCCCTCCTAGGCACCTCATGATCACCTGGGCAGGGCACAGGGAGAACAGGTAGCAGCTGCCCAGTGTACCTGAGTATTAATTTATCAACTAATATTTTGATATTAATTAATATCAAATAATAGCATCAATATATCAAATTATTTTTATCAAATCCAAATTAAAGGACTTTATTTTACTTCTTGGACATTGTACTTGGATTATTTGCCTGTTTTCCCTCACATATCTCTCCAAACTAACAATAAATATTCCCATTGAATAACAGGAAAAGTATAAAATAGGAATTTTGAAATTATTGAGTGACCATCATATTAAAATCCTGTGCTGTATACCCTGTGAATTCAACTGTAAAAGGAGATGGAGAATAGTTAACACTCATTGAATATTCACTATGTTAGCATTGAATAGATTTTGTTGAACACATACACTCAATTCATATATAAAATAATGCTATTTTTCCTACTTTACAGATAAAAATGCTGAATTGTGAGATAGGTATAACACTTGTTCAAAGCTTTAAAAAATGAGAAACTCAGAGGTAGGAGTTGAATACAAGTCTCTTGAACACTAGGGAGTGAACTCTAGTCTCTTGAACACTAGGGAGTGAACTTTAAAAGAGATATGTTCCATAAGCTGCTCGACTTTCCAACTGTCTTCTAATGCAGTGTTGGAATGAAATTGTGACTTCGTGAATATAAGACTCTAAGTAGTGTCTTCTCATATTTGTTATAAAATGGTTATATAATTAAAAACTGTAGGCCTCACTTTAAAATCATGAAACATTTACTTGGGACTTTGGTTCATTTTTATTCCTCCTTTCATTTTCTTTTTGTAATTGTTTCCGCAGAGACGATTGAGGTTTTATATGTGTGTCCACAAACACACATTGTATTAGTGCTCACACACTTAGCAGTCGTGCTTGTTGATATTCACAGACTTTAGTTGTGGGTGCATATACACTGCCCCCTGACATCACTTTGGCTTTTTTTTGCTTTATTGTTTTGGGGGTCACACCTGGTGGTACTCAGATTAATCCTGTAGTTGCACTCAGGAGTTATTCCTGGCAGTGCTTGGGGGACCAAAGGGGATGCCTTGGATGGAACCTAGGTTGACCACATGCAAGGCAAATGCCCTACCAATGTGCTATCACTCCAGTCCCAACATCACTTTGTTTTGCTGGAAATACCAAATAACAAAGCATAGGGCATCACACATGGGCATGTGGGAATCTTCCAAAGATTAAATTTTCAGCCTCACCCACCTTTAACCTTTCAAGACAGGATATATTTGGGTACCTATGTGCCTATATTTTAATAAAATAATTTATTTGATATATTTATTCACTGGAGAAATGCTGTGAAATGATTTACAAAAGTGTTCTAAAACTGTGACTGTTGCAGGACTCCTTTAAGGGCCGCTGCATTTGGATCAAAACATTAGCACAGTAAAGGCCCTAGGTGATATGCAGGGAGGGATTACCTAAGGGCATTGCACCCTCCCTGCTTTCCATAACAATGGGAGGAAGGTCTGAGTTGCAGGGATATAAACTAGCCGGTTCCCGCTCTCCCTTCTTCTTCCCTGTGGGATCTCACCTTGTGAGGCGTTTATTCCCCTTGGAAGTTTTTACACGTGGTGGTCGCCATCTTGGCCTACACGTGGCTGGGGTTCTAGCCTGGAATCCTAAGCATGGGTTTTTCCTTTTGCTGATTTGGATGCCTGAACCTGTGATAAGTAAAGCCTTTTAAAACTGCATCGGATTCCTGAGTGTTCATCCATTCCTCGCAGGCCTCGGAGGTAAAAGGGAACTCGCTTCCCGGCACTGTCGGGGACCCCGGCGGAGTGCCCCGACATGTGACAAAGTTGAATAACCAGATTATAGGGATTTATTTGGCAGCATCATGATCCAAATTATCTGTTTATCCATCTCTGTTAAATTATCTAGTTGGTAGAAACCATCTAGTGTACAGGCATAAAAGACAAGAGTGAAAATTCAATTTTGACCTCACTCACTTTCTATGAAATGCAGAGGATAAAGTGTGACTTCTGTGAAACTAGGAGGTACAACTGACAATGAGATTTGAAGCCTTTTAATCAGATTAAAATGACACTTTTATGCTGTATTAGAAAGAAAATATCTATGTCTTCTGATGGATATTAGCTAGGCTTTTTGTGACAATTATTTTGCAATATATACAAATATTAAATAATTATCTTGCATATCTGAAGCTAATATTAGACTGTACATGGTTATACCTCAAAAATTTCAAACTTCATTCACTACTTGGAAAATCATGATATTTTAGAAACACAGAACATTTCTACTTAAATTTTTATAGCGGTATCATTGGTTTAAGTACTATATACATTTCAGGAATATATCCATGAATATTTATATGAGTCTTGCTGTAAAGACACCAGGTTTCTAGTGCCATACCTTTGGGTTTAGCATAAAAATTATAATCGATCTCATTATAATGAGATTGATTCCTAAGTCACTCTCCTCCTGTCTCATGCCTGCTTCCCATAACGTCAATGTTTGCCTCAGAATCTTAGAACTATTTTTGTTGTAATTTGTTAGTTTCTTAGATGTGTTTTTTAATTTTTTACTATACCACCGTGTGATACACAAATACAAAAACGTTCATGATTGGGTTTCAGTCATATATTGTTCCTCCACCAGTGCCCTATTACAACAACAGATAAGCTCCAAATTCCCTCCACCCACCCCCAGCCGGCCTCTATAGCAGACACTCTTCCTTGGCTTCTCTCTCTTTCTATCTCTCCCCTCTCTCTTTTCTTACACAATCGGGCTAGCTCTATAGACGTTTAGGGATTATCATACAAATCCCTTTGTGTACATTCAGTGTTCAGTTCTAGTTTGGCGTCAACATTTCCCACAAATAGTAGAAAACTGGTATATGTTCATATCCCATTTAAATATCAAAGAAGGTATCTAATAATAACCTTTTACTTCCTTATTCACTTAGTATAATCACCTCAACTTGTGTCAATGTTGTATTAAAAGGTTATTATTTTAATAACTGACTGGTTTAATTAAATATATATATATATATATCACTTCACTTGTATCACTTGTCTTCCCGTTGTTCATCCATTTCCTCAACTCGAGCAGGAACTAGCAACATCTCCATATGTCCTGCTGTAAGCAAGTGTATCCCAAGGACATCTGCTTGCTCCAGTGACAGGAAGAGCCTCAAACCATTCTTCAGGTCATGGAAATGAGGTCCATAATTGTTACTGGTTTTTGGAATATCAAATAAACACAGGTATCTTGCCAGACTCTGCCATGTAGGTGGTATACTCTCAGTAGAAGGCTCTAATCTTGAGCATTTACTGATGAAACTTAAAGGGAAATATCAGGTTTCCTCTTGGGTGGAGCTCTGAGGAGCTGTGGAATCTGGATGGTGAGAATGACTGACCTCATGTCAGTCATGTTTTATAAATGTACAAAACACTAAATCATATTTTAATTGAGACTCTGTAGTATAAAATGCAGTGGTATACAATTACTACATTATACCCATCACCACCATACTACCTCCCTCTCCCAAAGACCCAATGTCCTTCCTTTCCAACAACCCCCACCCAACTCAACTGTGAATCAGTTCTCCCATTGTGTTGCCTTTGGGCCTTTGAGCTACTTTTGCTGTGTATCTTTCATTTCTAAATATGAGAGCAAATATTCGGCATCTGCCCCTCTTCTTTTGACTGGCTTCACTGGAATGATACGCTCTATTTCCATCCATGTTGCTGAAAATTGCATTTTTATATAAAAACACCATTTTAAATTCCCTAACCAGTATAAATACCATGATATGTAAGGTTATGCTTCACTTGATAATTATTCCACTATTTAATAAGGAATCTGGACTAGAAACTCCATGTCAAACTAGTATAATATAGAATGACTTGGAAGACAGCTTCCACACGATGTTTAGCTAGACCTTCTCAAGACCCTGGCATATTTACAGCTGAGATTAACTGAAGCCCTGCAGGTACATAACAGAGTTTTGCCATTTGGTTATCTAAAAAAGAATAAAACTGGTGGTTGATTGGGGTGGGCAATAGCACACAGAAATACTCTATTGAATAGGATTCCTATCTATACCACATCCATCTAATTACAGAAAGATTATCCTCAATTGGTCACTTTGTCACTTTGTCCTCATTATTCTTCCCCATTATTTGTCCTTATTATTACAATCCTACTCCTTCTTCAAACCCGTCTTTGATCTCATTCATCACCTAGAGACACATATAGAGAGAGGTATGTGGAGAGATTCATATACATATTGCCCTTCATAATTACATCTATGTAGATTACACATGCAAGTAATGAAATTAGTTTTTCTCCTACTAATGTCAAATATTATTTTCATAGCTTGACCCACCTGAGAAGAACCTAGATGGGCAAGGGTAAATGTCCCTTTGCCCCTAAACATGGTTAATGGAGTTTTAATTTTTTTAAATTAACTTTCAGCAAAACATACTTCTTTTAATTGAGCCATAGTTTTTGATACTTATCCATGACAATTTGGGAAAAATACTTGAAGTTTTGAGATTAACCAAAAAAATGTAAACTCTTTCATTACAAATAGAAAAATGCTTTTCACAATTGGATGTTAAATTTATGCCAACATATCTGGTATTCTAAGCCTCCATGAACCAATACAAGGACATTTTATTAAATTACACATTCATGTTAAAATGGAAATTGACTGAGATCTTGAATTTTCTAAAAAAGCCCACTTTAGATACATCTAAGCCAAGAGGGAGGCTCAGTCCAAGGGGCATATTAAATATATTAATGTGCCCCTATTTTCACTATGATTAATAAAATCTATTCTCTAGCCGATAATTTTATGCTAAACCCAAAGGTACAGTTCTACTCTACAGCAATATATTATGCTATAAGAAAAGGACACTTTTGGTCCTTTTTGCTTCAAATATAACTTTCAAAACAACTTAGCAATCGCCAGGTAATTGAATATCACACGACTATGGCTATCATCTCAAATAGTAAACAGTGTCTTCAATCCCTCAAGTTTACAAGCCAAGAGGGAAGGTTATTTGGTATTCTTCCCTCATTCAGTTCCTGTTTCCAAGTTTTACTCAGTCTTAGCCATTTCATATCATTCAATAACTTTTTATACTTTGTCCACAAGACCTCAACACTATATTCACCCCAACTCTTTTCACATCTTGTCCCAATCATCTTCTCAATGAATTCTGCTTATACTTTTGCTAAGAATCCAAAAAGGTAGTCAATTCAAAATTCACTTCCATCTTTCATTCCTGATATTTTATAGAAGTGCCCCTTCATGTTTACATAGGCTCTGCTTTGTCAACTTCTCTATTATCACCTCTCTGGTATTCTGCTTTTATTCTTTTAATAAATGCTCAGTAAAAATAAAAGCTGACTCCTCTTAATATGCTCAAGTAACACAATCTTTATCATAAAGTAGCTAACAATTCAAAGCCCAACCCTAAATGCTCCCCTAGTTTTCTCAAACTCCATCCTCTTTGTATACAGAAACAAACTCTCAAGGAAAAGTCTTTACTTCTTAAAGCAAAGGGAAACCATTTTATATAGAATTGACTTCTTAATGGTCATTAGTGCTTTCTAAACCAAATTTCCTGCTGTTCTCTAATCCTAGTTTTACTTTTTGTGCTCCATTTTTAAAGACTTGCTTCCTATGGCTTTTGCACAGGACACAGGGCACTGTCTTCCAAAAGGTTCCTCTCCACATTGTTGGCTGGCTTTATTTCTTATTGACCCTAAATATAGATAAACCTCAAAAATGTTTTGGGGGTCACACCTGGCAATGCTCAGGGGTTACTCCCTGGCTCTACACTCAGGATTTACTTAGAGGACCATATGGGATTGCTGGGGAATCGAACCCAGGTCGGCCACGTGCAAGGCAAATGCCTTACCTGCTGTGCTATCGCTCTGACCCTAAACCTCTAAATTTTTATCTTAGCTCTCTCCTCTTTAAGTCAAGTCTATATGATAATTATCAATCTTTTGCATTTACTTTAAAAAAAGCTTTATATATCAATGCAACTTGATACTCAACTGACAAAAATTTCCTATTACTTGGCTACACATTTGTAGCTGGAAATCTCAAAAGCACTTACAATATAACATAGCCCCAAATTAAAACCTTCATATTCTTGCATTAACCTTCTGCTTATTTCTGTGAAGGTACACACTAGTTATTCCAACATCTGAGCCTAAAACTATTACTACCACTATTTATTTCAACTTCACTGTATTATTTGCATTATTCTGTAATTTTTCTTAAGTTACAAAAGGGTTTATTAATGGTAATGCTGCTTGCGTATGAGAAAAAATACAGCTTATACATAATGGAAACAGACTTCATGCCAGCATTCTAGTTCCAGAGTGTATATTCAACCACTGTGCCATTCTACTGCATTCTTCATGCTAGAATAAAAGATAATCATGTGATAAAGCTGTAATATACATAGGGCAATAGGAAAGTGGAGGGAACCCTAGCACCATAGTAAAGGTACAATATGGTGAAGGGAAGAGATTTGTATATCAGTCAGCATATCAACTACCTTAAATATAAACATATGTATACATATGTGCACATACAAAATACATATAAAATGCACATAAACCAGAGAGGTTAAGATCATGAAGAATATTTGATTCCACATATCGATTCAAATGCCAAAATTCAGATTAGGGCTCTGAAATACCTCCTCAAATACCACTTCTTATTTTCTGTGGCATTTAAGTTTGATCAACACCTAAATCTTGCAATAACCAAGGTCTCCATGACTTATAGTATTTTCTCCAACTTGGGGAACTTGGGGTTAAATCTGAAGCATTGCTTGGAGGTTACTTCCAGTAGTACTAAAGAGACCCAGTGGTTCATGGGATTGAGGCTACCTGCCAAGTATGTGCAGCAGCCCTGTGAACTGTATCTCTCCAGTCCTTCCAATTTATTTTATGTATTTGTTACCAATCAGATTTCCTGGTGGCTATCCACATAGAGCTAAATTATCACACTACATTATTGTACAACAAAACAAAAAAGATAGGAGCCCGAGTGATAGTACAGCAGGTAGGGCGTCTGCCTTACAAGAGTATGACTAAAGTTCGATTCAATCCCTGGCATCCCATATGGTCTCGAGCACCGCCAGGAGTTTCCCTTAGTGCAGAGGCAGGAGCAATCCCTGAGCAATGCTGGATGTGACCCAAAAAGGAAAAAAAAAGACAGCCCAACTTCTCCATTCTTACCTCTGATGACTCCATTACATATGTTCTTACTTTTGGCCAAGGTATTTTACTGCTTTTGTACAATTTTTAAAACTAGATTTTGTTATAAAGGCGTTGGTAAGCAATCATCTGGGTAGTTTCCACTAATTTCGTAATTCCCTGACTAATTTAGATAAATTATTTGTTGCTTTAAGGTTTGAGAACAGTCACTTAAAAATGAATTTTGCACCCGTTCTTCTGGACGGCTTCTACATTATAAAATTATGTATAATTTATATCTTACTTTCAGGTGTAGCATTTTATTAAAAACTGTTTCTGGGTCAGAGAGATAGCACACTGGATAAGATATTTGCCTTGCACACGGCCTACTCAAGTTCAATCCCAGCAACCCTGATCTAGAGCCACATCAGGAGAGATTGCTGAGTTCAGTCAGTCGGAGTAAGCCCTGAGCACTACCAGGTGTGGCCCAAAAACAAAACCAAAAAAAAAGCTGTCTATTTCCTACCGAAATATTCAAATTCATTATATCTCCTTTCTAAAAATCTTACACTACCACCGCCACACACACACGCACACACACACAAATGTTCATTTAAAAATTAATTTACCTCTTTCTCAAAATATAATACTTTTGTTTTCGTTCATTAATTTTACTGGCATTATTATGCACTCATGTGCTTAAAATTATTACTGTCTGCTAATTCACCAGTCTATAGTTTCTTTTCATTAGTCTTTTATCTTAATGATCTCAAATATGAGGTTACAGCTTATCATTGACCCCAAATTTTAAAATTTCCAAATGGCTGATTTTATTTAATTAAAACTTCAAAAATATGTATCTAGGAGCTGGAGAAACAGTACAGCAGGTAGAGTGCTTGCCTTGTACACTGATGACCCAGGTTCAGATCTGGCACCCCATATGGTCCCCTGAGCATATCCTGGAGTAATTTCTGAGTGCAGAGTCTGACTAAGCATCTCTGGGTATGACCCCCAAAACCACAAACAAAATAAATTGCATGACATATTTTCAACACAGAAGGTGGGCACAGTGGCTCCCAAGAAATGCTCAGGTGACACAGTGCCAACCTTGGCAACCAGACCAGTAGTTCATTTTGAGGGACCAGGGATACAGTCCTGCCCAGTCCCTGTGGTACCAAGGTCTACCTAAGCCACACCAGCTATGATTGTGGACTTCCAAGGAGGGCCAGTCAGACTACACTCACTTATAACCCAGGAACACCACCTAGCGAGAGATGAAAGTGGAGTAATGAAGTTATGTGCCAAAACTTCTGGGCCATCTTTCCACACTTTAATTTCTACCTTCTTGATGAAAAATATTTTCCAGCTATTTTTCTTTCTTCCAGTTTCTATATTATGTTCAACACTGAGTTCATAAGTCTTCTGAATTTTGGTTTGGGACCACAACCAGAAAAGCTCTGGGACTATTCTTGGTTCCGTTCTCAGAGCCACATGGTGCAAAGGATCAAACTCTGGGCTGCCAGACACAAACCATGAGCTCAGGTCCTTCAACCTTGTTCCCTGGCCCCATATATAAATCTTCACTCTAAAGTGCAAACTATGTTAAGATGACCATCTTGGTCTAGTTGCATGTTTTCGCTATAAGTACACTGATACTAATATCTTGTCATGTTTTTGAAATTTACATTTGCCTGATATTTGTTTCTTTTTTTCTCTTTTTTTTTTGAGCAACCCCCAGAGATGCTCAGGGTTACTCCTGTCTCTGCACTGTGGAATTACTCCTGACTGTGTTCGGCAGAACTATTTGGGATGCTGGGGTTAGAACCTGGGTCAGCCATGTGCGAGGCAAATAGTACCCACGGTACTATTGCTCCAGCCCTTGCATGATGTTTCTTTAATACAACATTTTATTAAAAAATTGTCATGAGGGTGAAGCCAATAAGGGTGAGCTGAGGAATGTCCCTATGTTTACAGAAAGTAAATTTCAAGAGGGGAACTGGGTTTTTCCCCTCAAATGAGGTAGGGTTGGGGAAGGGAATGAACCAAGTAAGTCTGGGAACTCTGTAATACATGATTATTCTCTTAAAATCTATAAAATCTAAAAAGTACAGTTTATACATATCTTCCCAACCTAGAACACAATTGGACCAGAGAGACAGTACAGGGTAACGTGCTTGCCCAGGCTTCACTTACACATGGCCCCTGATTATTTCAAGGAGCTGTGTCAGAGCACTATCAGGGGTGGCCCCAAAACAAAACAAACAAAAAGAGAAACAAAACATTCTCGAACCAGAATACAGTCTGGAAATACAACCTAAGAATTATAGTATCTAGACTGGAGCTATAGCACAGCAGGGAGGGCATTTGCCTTGCACGAGGCCAACCCGGGTTCGATCCCCGTATCCCATCCCACATGGTCTGCCAAGCAATGCCAGGAATAATTAATTCCTGAGCAAAGATACATACATACATATATATATGTATATATATATATATATATGTATATATATACATATATATGTATATATATACACCACTGCTTTTTTGTCCACTCATCCCTTGACTGAACATTTAGGTTGTTTCCATGTATTGCTCTGTAAATAATGCTATGATGATATAGAGATCCATTTTTTAAAAAAAAATTAGTGTTATAATATTATTTACTTCTCTTGTATCACTTGTCTTCCCATTATTCATTGATTTGCTCAAGCGGGCACCAGTAACATCTCCATAAGTCCTGTTGCAAGCAAGTGTACCCTAGGAGCATCTGCTTGCTTCAGGAACAGGAAAAGCCTCAAACCATTCCTTCAGGTCATGGAATGAGTTCGATAATTGTTATTAATTTTTTTTGCATATTAAATAAAACACGGGGAGCTTGCCAGGCTCTGCCGTGGAGGTGGTATACTTTCAGTAGAAGGCTCTCATCTCAAGGATTTACTGATGAAATTCAATGGGGAAAGATTAGGTTTTCTCTTGGGTGGAGTTCTGAGGAGCAGTGGAGTCTGGATGTCGAAAATGACTGACCTCATGGTATGGGGGTTGCTCTGGATTCCTGCTAGGCTCACTGGGATGACAGGTCATAACTAGAACCAGTGTATGCATATGCATATGCAATACCTATACCTATCCACCTCCATGCCAGCTACCCCGGAAGAGACACATGCCAGACCCACAGCTCCTTCAGCAACACCAGAAGAGATCCAGACCCAACCACTCCAGACCCACAGCTACGCCACTCGGCCCCACATGGAAGCAATCCATTGAGCTGACCTCCGTGTGGTTGGTAAGGGGCTCAGCCAGACCCCTGGGCACTCCATCATTGATCCAAGGGTTCGCTCACAGGTGTGGGGGAGGGGCCACTAATATTCTAGGAATAACTTTTCTGGAGCACTCAGGTGGTAATTCTTTCTGTTTTCTTTTTTCTTTTTTTTAATTTTTTTTATTATACCACCGTGAAACATACAATTACAAAGGTGTTCATAATTGGTTCTTGGTAATACAGTATTCCAGCACCCATCCCTCCACCAGTGCCCCATTTCCACCACTAATGTACCCCCTCCTCCCGTCCCCCACCCACCTTAATAGCAGGTACCCCAGTTTCCTCTCTTTCTCACTCTATCTCTCTCTCTGTCTCTGCATCTCTCTCCCTCTTATTTTACACATTGTGGCTAGCCCTGCAGATATTTAGAGTTTATCACTTAAGTCTCTTTGTGTATATTCAGTGGTGAGTTTTAATCTGCCATTACCATTTCCCATATTTATTAAAACACTGGTATCTATATCCTATTAATGAATGCAGTCATTCTATATCTGTCCTTTTCCTTCTGGCTAATTTCACTCAGCATGATAGACTCCATGTCCATCCATTTGCAGGTAAATTTCATAATTTCATCCTTTCTGACAGCCGCATAGTATTCCATAGTGTAGATGAACCACAGTTTCTTTAGCCAGTCCTCTGTTTTCTTTTTTTAAAGGTATCACAATATTGTTTTTCATAGAGGTTATAACAATTTGCATTTCTACAAAGAGTGCATGAGAGTTTTCTTTCCACATCTTTGCCAGTAATGTTTATTCCCAGTCTTTTTGATACAACCCACTTTTCCAAGTATAATTCTATATTTTACATAGTTATGATTTGCATTTATCTAATATCAAAGTTGAAAATCTTTAGTATTTGTGTCTGCTGAGCATCCATATGTCATCTGTGAGTCTTCTTTGCTACCCACTTCCCCCCAACGGTGATCATATTCAAAGCCTAATGTATACAACTAATTAGATTTACTACTGAGTTCCATCTTCACGATAAATATCTATTCAAGTATTCAACCAATGTTTGCGTGGTTTGTATAAATGTTGTACATTTGTGTCAATTCTTTATATATTTGTATATTAACCACCTGTTAGATGTATATTATGAAAATGTATTCTCCTAGTCAGTGAATTGTAGTCTTTCCATTTTTAGTGTTATCTTTTGCCATGCATTATTAAAGCTTGAAGTCCTCTTATTTAAAAAAATAACTTGGGGGAAGATAGAACAAAATTGTTAGTGCTCAGTTCTTACTCCTACTTGTCTAAGGTATCATGTCTGGTGATGCTAGGAGATCATATATGGTGTCAAAGATAAAACTTGAATTAGTCACATGCAAAGTGTCGGGGAGCTCCCCGGGGTCCCAGACAGTGCAGGGAAGCGAGTTCCCTTCTACCTTCGAAACCGGGCGAGGAATGGATGAAAACTCAGGAATCCGATGCAGTTTTAAGAGGCTTTACTTATCACAGGTTCAAGCATACAAATCAGCAAAAGGAAAAGCCCGGTGCTTAGGATTCCAGGCTAGAACCCCAGCCACGTGTAGGCCAAGATGGCGGCAACCACGTGTAAAGGCCCTGTAAAAGGAGAAGACAAGACTCCCAAGAAGGGTGAGGACTCACAGAGAGAGCCCAAAAAAGAAGCGCCCCGAGAGAGGAAACAGGCTAGTTTTATAACCCTGCAACTCAGACCTTCCTCCCACTGTTATGGAAAGCAGGGAGGGTCAAATGCCCTTAGGTAATCCTTCCCTGCACCTCACCTAGGCCCTTTTGTATGCTAATGTTTTGAGCCAAGATCTGCCTGGAAATGCCTTTATAGGGTAGAGAAGGGGGTTTCTGAGATGGCATGTCTCTGTACCAAAGACTAATACTAATGCCAGTTAAATATTTCTCCAAGCCTTCACAAGTCTCTTCTACTTCATTGTAGTTTTGTATTTTAGTTGCCTTTGAGTATATCAGGGAGCCATGCTTTTTGCTTGGAAGCAAACAGCATTTCTCTCTGGTCTAAATACTTAGGGGCGGAGCGATAGCCCAGCAGGTAGGGCGATTGCCTTGCACGCGGCCGCCCATGCCGGCCCGGGTTCGGTCCCGCATCCCATATGGTCCCCGAGCACCGCCAGGAGTAATTCCTGAGTGCAGAGCCAGGAGAAACCCCTGAGCATTGCCGGGCGTGACCCAAAAAAGCAAAAAAAAAAAAAACTTAGGGGTCCTACGTGGCCAGGCAAATATGCTGGTAATATCTAGCTAGTCCCATGATGATTGTGGTAGCATGGGAGAATATTTATACCAGCTAGTACAGCGTACATGGTCAGATAAACTGCCACATTTAGACTACCCCCTTATCTACGAAATGATTTGCAGGCGGCAATTCAGAGCAGATGCAGCGGCCCTTAGAGGAGTCCTGCAACAACAAAGCAAGAACCTTACTGTCTCTACTATACTCTGGCCTTTTTATGTTTTTTTTACTTTCCATGGAATTTGAGCCTCCAAAAATTTATCTGAAATCCAAGACTGTACCTATGTATTTTATGGTTTTATGTCTTATGTCAATGTATGTTTTTAAATGTGTGTGTTTTCTATGATTTTGTCATCTTGGTAGAAATAGCATCACAAAATATGTTTGGGAGCATGCATATATATTTATTTTAAGAGTTTGAAAAGAAATGTAATGTGTTTCTTGGTCACTTGATCACTTGACTTCCGTTATTCATCAATTTGCTTGAGCGGGTGCCAGTAACATTTCCAATTGACCTTATCATGTGCCAGTGTAGCTCAATGGCATCTGGTTGCTTCAGGAATTGAAGAGCCTCAAACCGTTCATTCAAAGTCTTCACGAAGAAGTATTACCATCTTGTAGGTGTGTGGTATGTTTACCTTGAATATTTAATAGAATTCACTTGTGAAACTCTCACTCCAGGAATGTTATTCTTAGGTAGATATTTGATTAATGATTTGGTTTCTTACTTGTGATTGGCCAAATACATCTTCCTGTGTCAATTTTTTGAAGGTTGTAATAATATAAAATATATTTTTTAAATGTAAAATGTATTCATATTTTTTTACTAATTTATTTAAACACCATGACACAGTTGTTTAAGATGCATTTGTTACAGATATTCAATACTCCAACCCAATCATGCCACCACTGTGACCATCCCTCCACCAATATCCCCCATTTTCCCATTCACACCTCAAATCTGCTCCTATAAAAGGCCCCAAAATTTATTTTATAGTGCTTGGTACCACTAAATGGCTAATAGAATTATCAAAAAAAATTTGCTAAAAGAATTTTTGCAAAATCATTATATCACATTATGGGAACATTATTAACTCCTTGCTTGAGGGATTACTAAGCTGTTATTGCTAGGTGAGCCTTCTGTGATAATGGTTTTGCTAATCAAGCTTATTTGATATTCC